>CAIGRF010365206.1:0-10771 GCA_903798235.1 Fraxinus ornus | reverse complement strand
TCCATAATGTACACATGACGGCCCCCTATTGGGGGGTCAGGCGACCACCCAATAGGGGGCCGTCATTTGACAATTTTGGACACCATTTTGTACACCAAGAATTATCCTTATCATGTAGGTAAAAATTTCGGATTTTGACACATCACGTAGGTACTGACAATGCGAAGGACAACGAAGTTAAGTGTTTACAATCACTCGATGACTAACATGGTAGCTACTTTGTGACGAAATTATTAAGAAATTATGTGACGAGAGTAACAAAGTTTGATTATGTGACGAAATTAAATATCATTTACCAGACTAAATGCAATTTCGACATACATATTTTGCATTCGAAAATGAGCGTCTTGCCAATGTTTTACGCAAATTAATGATTCCAAAATGTCTTCTTTGAGTCAGGTCATAACATTGGACATAGTTCGTTTACATGCACTAAAAGCATACTCCGAAACTACAGTATTAACCAGAGGTATTAGTAAATCTTTTGCAATCCTAGAAACGATTGGATATCTTCATTTGTTCTTTCGCCAAAAATCAAGTAAATCAAATTGTATTGCATCAACGAACACTACGCTCCTAAGCATTTAATGATTAAAATAGTTAACTAATTCAGCAGACATTCCAGTTAGACGTGCATCGATGTCTGATTATATGCAGAAGACATACTACAAGAACATTCTACATTAAATCTTTCATCCCTAATGCCTTCAAATAAATTCACTATTTCTGCATCTTTTTCTTCAAGATTTGCGAAATGGATGGGTGCGGAGGGCACCCAAATAACATTTGCATCCAACCATTGTGCATACAATTCATACATAGAAGTTAACGTATCTTCTAAATTAGAATAAGTGATCATGCATCAAAGTTTAGAGAGTTTGTGATTTGTCTAATAGCATTTTTGTTTGTGATTTGTCTAATAGCATTTTTGTTTGTGATTTGTCTAATAACATTTTTAGTACCTTTTAAATTGTATCTGGGGTCCATTAGTATGTCAAAGGGAATAACATAGGCAACTCTTCCTAGTACTTTCTAAACTTCAGTTCCATAGAAAATAATATATCATTAAAAGAAGGATCATTTCTGTATTTATTAAAAGTTCTTGTAATGACAAAAAGGCCTTCAAGAACTCTTGAATTAGTGGGTCAATATACCTCAGATAAAATATTTGTGGAATCATAAAAACTTGTAAAAAATCTTTGACTTTAAAGACTAATTTCCAATCAGCATCAGTCGAAACAGATTCATCGTCATTTCTTATATGTCTAAAGTTGTAGAATTCAGTAGTTAAATGTTTATATCCTCCACATGATTTTAATAAAAAATCGAGTTTCATCTATGCCCTACGTCAGTTACAATTTTTTTTTGGATTCTTGGCCAAATTGTGAACAATATTTCTCAAATGCATGTTTCTTACTTGGTGATATGGTGATGTATATTAGTGTATATCTAATTCTATCCATTTGATCGTTTATATATTTCATCCCGTCTTTTATAATTAAATTAAAAATGTAACATACATAACGAACATGAAAAAAACCCACCAAGACTAGGATTAAGAACCCTACAAAGTTTATCTATAACAAACTTATTAACATTAGCATTGTCAAACGTAAAGAACAAGTTTTAATTTTACAACGATATTCTTTAATAATTTCATAAGAGCATCAAATATTCTTTAATAATTTGAATGAAGATGAAATGTCTAAATTGGATAATGTAAATTGTAGTGTAGAGAATAGAATTAAGAGAATGTATGTTAATAGATATAGAATTGAATGTAAATTATGTAATAGAATGTGTATGTGTAATTGTATATGTAATAGAACTGCTACTAAATTAACATTTTGATTGTAAAAAAATGTAGAAAAAGAGTAGATAGTTTGAGTGAAAAATGGATTGAAGTTGTGAGGTATTTATAGAGTGAAAAAACATTAAAATTAATTCAATGATTGTTGGGGGACTCTACAAAGTTTTGTGACCATTTAAAACGGGCACAAAACTTTGTAAAAAGTGAGTTTGGCAACCATTTTACAGCAAGCCACGAGCCTGGGCCCTGGCTTGTGACTATGGACTTCATATGCGAATCTTTGAAATGATTGGGATTGTGGTTGACACAAATGAAAGGCTAGGGTAATTGTGAAAAATTAAAAGGTTTGAGACCACTGCTGCAATTATCCCTAATTTCTAAGATAAATACAAAAAATAAATAAAAAAAGATTAAACAATTTGAGAATATTTATCCCTTTTCAATAGTTCATATCCTTATCCATCTCCATTTGTATACGCACTTCAAAATTCAAATTATCGTTACCCCAATTTCGGCAAAAGAATAGTAATAAATATTAGCGCGAACATGGAGTTACAAGGTAAATTATATATCAGTAATAAACAGTACTTTTCACAAATTTCCATTTCCCAATCAATCAAACCGTTAAACTTATGCTGAATTTATTTTTTCTAAAAATTTTAGGGCACAGAGGTGCAAATAATCCTAAAGCCGTGCTTTCCTCTTTATTGCATAAGCGAGAAAAGCTTCAAGAAGAACTGCGGAACGTTGAAAAACAGGTACTTTTCAAATCATGTGTGTTAGTACAATTCTATGTAATTTGGTATTGGTTTTTTTTTTTTCCACCTGAGAATTTGTAAGTTTGTTTTAAAAATGTCGTTTTCTGCATAATTTGGTAATTTATTGTACTTTGAGCATTTTTAATTGAGTGTCTAATCTCTTATTGTAAGCCGTTTTTGCTAATTAGCAAATAGTTGTTTCTTATTGAAATATTTAATGTCTTCGAATTTTCAGGGTGTATTTGTTTTATATTTTTGCCTGTATTGGAATTAATTTGTTGCAGTATTTCAATTTTTCTGTTTAGTTGTAAATATTGGGTATCAAATTGTATTATTTCCTTTTTGAATCATAATGATACTGTTTGCTGTAGGTATATGAATTAGAGACGAGTTATTTACAGGAAACAAGCACTCTTGGGAATGCATTGAAAGGCTTTGATGGATTTCTTTCTTCAACAAAAAATACTGCTAAGTATGCAAACTCAATACAAATTTTCTTGCTTTTTCATTAATATTTTGGCATCTGTTTATTTCTTTTATTCCTTGGTAATTAATTTTTTAGTTAAAATTGGATTCATGCACAACATGTTGTAGTTGTGAAGGATCTAATTGCACTGGACTTTGCTGCTGTTGGATTCATTTATAATGTAGTGGTAATGAAGTAATCAACATAATATCAAAGCATATTTGAGCTCAGTTCAAATGCTTTCATTGATCTGTCGTCATGCTAATTAATTTTTATCTAATCTATCCTTCAAAGCATAACTCAATTATAATTGACGCACAATTTTTTGCACACTCAATTTTCGGAATGCGATATAAAGTGGTCAGAAAGATAATCAGAACAGGCATTGCAGAAAATTAATTTCTGATCACCGAAGATTGTCTTTTAACTTTCTTGAGTTCTTGTTGTATTAGTTTTTTCAAATTTTTCGCTTGGCTTGAGCAATTAGAATTGGTGTCTTTGTTCTCGAAATCACAGAACCTGTTGGGAGGGTTATCGCTATTCATATCTAGTAGAATATTATTTTGGATCTAATAAAAAACTTGTTCAATATTAGAGTAAATGTATATCCATTATCCTTGATAGAGAACTGCTGATTCACTTTTTAGTGAACTAATGCTTTCGAACATAAGAGAATATATTTATGTGCATTAGACTTCTTGGTGGTGAATTAGTTACTGTTAATCATAGTCCTAGTACTAAGAAAGTGCTTTTATTGTTTTTGCTTGCGTGAGCAGAGAAGTATTCTGTAGGGAACAGACATAATTTATTACATGGATGCTTAATTTAATAGTCACTGACGATGATTTCGGGAGTGTTGAGTGATGGAAAGCTCAGATAGTATTATTAGGAAATTGATTGCGAAATAAAACCAATTGTTAAGTGTGTCGTGGTATTCTAGGGTATTGACTATGAAGTATTGGTTATTGCATTGAGCAATTTCTCGTACGCTAGCATATGTGACAGATAATTTAATTTTGTGGCATTTTATTTGATTGATGTCCAATTGTTTTCCTTCTCTTTTTTCTATTTTTTTCATGTTCGGCATGATCCATTAAAGCCATGTTTATTAAAAAGTCTGGTGAAATAGATCATATCCACCATTGAAGTCTCTCTGTCTCCCCCCCACATAGGACTAGACAAAACTCCTGAATCCGAACCGAACTGAACCGATTCAAGCGGTTTTTCATAAGTTAAATACCCGAACGGGTATTTGAATTGAAAACCGTTGAGTTTGATTCGGTTCTCGGTTCTAGACCAAGAACCGAATAATCGAATAAAAACCGAATGTAAGTAGTTTTTTAAATTTTTTATATTGAATTAATTAAATTATTTTATTTTTTTCTGAACAAATTAGCAACTTAACTAATTTAGTGATTAATGCTCCAACTCTCAAGCCAAGTCCATGCAAACCCAGCCCAAGCCAACCCAAGCCAACTCAACCCAATTTCTAAATTCATTTTTTTGTTTTAATTTTTTGGTACAATTTTCATTGTTAGCCCAAGATGGAGGCATTTTTAAGTTTTTATCATTCCCTTTCCAATTTCATATTTTTATTCGGTAAGAACAGGTCCACTAATCTCAAATCATTTTATAAATTGAAAACCTACATCTACTTTGGTCCACTAACCCTAAATCATTTGATAATTGAAAACCTACATTTACATGCTCAAATTGAAGCCGCCTACTATCGAGTCCGACTTCCCCTCTCCAACTGCCCATCGAATCTACGAATGAATATGTCATTAGTTGTATTTACGTAGTGTTGTTGTAAATGTTAAAAAAATTAATTATAGTACGAAACCGAACTTAACCGAACCAAACTGAACTCGAACAGTTCCATAATTATATTTGGACCCGACGGTTCCATTTATTAAATACCCGAAAATTTTGGAACCATTCGATTTTGAAGAGAATCGAACAGACCCATATTCGGCCCTAGTGTTTGGGCTCCATTTTAATTTTGAATAGTGATATGATGGGAAATGTGTGGTTGAAAAAGAAGAAAAAAGTATTGATGTGATGTAAAATATTATTTTATTGAAGAATGTGTGGTTGAAAAATGAGAATTGATTTACTGTAGAATTGTAAAATCTAAACCAAACAGGCCCTTGGTTTGGTTTGGTTCGATTCTCTTCAAACCGAACCGAATCGGACCATGTTCAGTCCTACTCCCACACGCACACTTGTGTTTAATATTTTTTGCGATATTTGAGATAAAATCTATGAAGAAAAGGAATTTGGCCAATCAATCCCTCTTCCTTTTTGTCACTTCATCAGACACCAGTCATGGCATATGCAGAGCCACAAGCTCAAAACTACATATTAACTTGATAGGTCTGGCATTATTTGTTCAATTTGATGGAGGACAAGATAATATGCGATAATGCATTGCTTCAACGAAAAAGTTGTATTAATATTGTTGATATCCAATGTTTGTTTGAGATTTATTTATATATAACTCTTCTTACATTGTGTTTCAGCTTAAAAAGATCCAGAAAGTTTCAGCTTGAAGATCGGGTGTTTTCATTGTCCTCAGTTACCTCACCAGCAGTATGTGCAAGATCCTAACATTTATATCTGGAGTAGACCTTTCTGTCTTAGATATCTCGTTTTGAGTGTTTTGTTTGAATAACTTTCATTTTCTGGAAATATTCTTATCAAGAGTAAGAAGGGTTTGGCTAAAATCTGAAGTCCCAAAACCTAAGTACTCTCAGCCAATGCTTGACCATGTGTGTAATTCCTGAAACAAGTTTGTTGATACATCGTATAGCCATTTTGGAGTACAAGTTCTTGTCTGAATATCTAAAAGTTTGGTCACGTATAATCCTATTTATGTGGAAACTTATATTTTGAAACTATGTCTAAACCTAGGAAATGAAAGTTCTTGATCTGTTATTCCATCAGTGGCTAATATTCACTTTCTAGCATAACGATTTCCTGTAAGAATATGAAATGAATTTGTTCTACAGAAAATGATAGTGTTTGAGAACTCTGTCTGATCTAGGTAAAGCCAGAAGAGTGATGCCCAGAATATGTTGATTATTTACCTTCTGCAAAAGATACTGTACGTTTCCTTAAAGGAAGCACCTTATGGTCCTTATCCTTGTGGTTTTGTGATGTATTTTTTGTCTCACTGTTATAAATGGGCTTCCATTTCTCTTGTGCTTATGAAAATTAATCATTGTCCCTTCAACAATGAGGGTAGTGTAGGTAAACTGGAGGAAGTAACCAATAAAAGTGTTGTTACTCTTCTCTTTTAATGAATGTTCTTGAGAATATTCTTTGTTTTTCACGTTCTTTACCTTTCTTGTTTTCAAAAATTAACCTTCTGTTGTGAGGGACGTATTGTTGCCTGCTTTTGGTATTAACCATTCGGGTTTGACATTGACTGTTTGATCACTTTTTAATGTATAGGCAGAGGAGCTTAGAGTTGTACGAGAAGGTTAGTATTTTTTGTTTTCTTTGCTTTTTAAAAGTTGTTCTGTGGTACTACTACGAGGAAAGGTGTAATTAATCCCAGGTAACTTGTTCCCAGGATTGACAACATAAACAATTTTTATTGCCTTTTTACCTGTTCCTTTTTGACATTGTTTGAGCACCGTTGTTTTACCTTCTCTCCCTGCATGTTCTTAGATGGAAGATTGGATATAGGTCAAGGTCGATCCAAGGGTGGAGGCTTAGCCAGTAATGGACAGTAAGTGCACCTTTTCATCATTGCATGAGTTTATATTTACTTAGTTCGAGGAAGCTAAAATGAATTGTCAAGATAGTTTGTGTAGTCATCTCTCCACTGGTTATTTTCATTTTCTTGTTTCCGATCCAACTACTAAGCATAATACAAGTTCTTTCGTCAGGGGAAAACCAAAGAAAGGAAGAACAGGCTCAAGGGATGGAAAGAAAATTAGGCTTTCAAGTGACTTAGATCTGGATGATGAAGATGATCTTAATTTGAGATAGCCGACTTTCTTGCTTTTGTATTCAACTCCAATGTACTATATTGTGCTGTAAGTTAGTGATTGTTGGGTTAAATTAAGTAAACAAATATATATGTTGTAAGATGACCAAATTGAGTTCGGAAAGATTGAAAATAAACAAAGATATTAAAGGTAATAAAAAATGCATTTGAATTGATTTTATTTTATTTTTTCCTTTTTCTGTAGCATAATATAGTTTGCGGTATATATTTTACTGATCCTGATTATTTCAAGCTTAGGAATCATTTACAGTTGGGAGACAGTTTACATGATTCAGTTTTTGCACGTAAAAAAGAGTTGCTGAAGAAATACGGTACGTATTCTGTAGTCTATATTGTTGGAACCTGTAATTATTGTTATTTGAATTTGCATTGTTATTAAAACTAAGAATACAGCTTGCTGGAAAATGAAGATAATAAGAGCCCAGTGATTTAAAATCACGGTCTCTTAAGACATATTTTACCCACTCGAGCGCCTAAGGATTTCGAGGAATTGTCTAATAGAATAGAAAGATTGTCATTGCAAAGAAGTAACACCCCAATAACTGAACGGTGAACTGAACTTTTTATATGGAACCGAATGATGAAGGAACTCAGCTCAACAGAATGGAAGAAGATAATTTGCAGAAGATTGAAATCGTACTAAGGAAATCATGAGAGCCGTATTTAAAAGATTTAGGCGTGGTCATTCGTCAAAAGTCATCGCTCTAAGATGGTACTGGAGAGAGAGAGAGAGAGAGGTGTAGAAGATGATTAGGAGACTTACCACACCCCCTACATTCCAAGGTTCAATTAAAACAGGTTCTATGAATTTACACTCTACCCCACTCAACCATTCTACTTTTCCACTGGACTCCACCTACTACAGAATTCCCCGACAGGAGACTCCATTGGATCCCATCATCGGAGGACAACCAGGAGGAGACGGTGGATAAGGGGGATTGGGTTATTGAAAGGACTGCAAGAGAATTTTAGAGCACGCACTTACATACTCAATAGGTCGCAGCCGATCCATCCCGGCAATGGCTACAAAACAATGCAAATGGGACGCTTCGACAGGACGGAACTACCTGTGGCAAGGGACGTAAGCAGCTGTGCAGGGCCCACAAATGACATTTTTCTAGGTCAAAAACCATCGTTTTGAGGAGAATAAATACCGTGGAGTGCAGCGGATTGTTTTGGATCCATGTTGACGCTAATTTGTGCAACTTGCATGAAAAAAACCAAATCTAACTTTACAACAAAGCTAGAAGGAAGAAGTTTAAATTGACTTTTATGTAAGGGACATGTCAACTTGAATAAAAGGTGTAGAGATTTGCAACTTGCAACGAGGCAAATATGCATTTGGCTAACACTTTGTATAAAGGAGGTTGTAATTTGCATAGAGGTGGCATGCAACTCGCAACCAATGATGGCTTCTGGTAGAGAAGGAGATAGGTACCCCCAACATTGTCCGTTGATCCACTATTCCTAGTTAATTTATAATGTATTTTTCAATTTCGTCACTGCAAAAACTTTGACTCCCCCCTGCAAATTTTTGAAATTTTTTATTTTTTTTCTATTAATAAATATTGACCTATTAACTTACACTTTAAAATTCANCAACCATACAAAAATCTTAGACCTAAACAAAAGATCCAATAGTTACTTAAATAAATAAATATATATTTCAAATCCAATCCAAAAGCAATGACCCATTTATGAATCAATTACTCAAAAGCATACCCACAGGCCACAGTCCAAAAAATGTAATCCCGACTACAGACACCCTTCATTCTTCCTCAAATCTCTTCTTTGCGCGACAGACACTCCATCTCCGCAGCTCCGCCAACGCACACCGCACACCGCCCCTGCCTCTTTTTCAGATGTCCAAGTCATCTCTACCATCTGTTATATAGATAGACAGTTTACTTTTTGTCTTTTTGATGTCCATCTAACGTTCATGTTTTCAATTTGTATAGCGTTAGACACATAGATGGAAGAATTGTTTTTGTATCGACAAATTGATTGTCTTTTTGGTCAGTCAATTTAATTTGCCTATTTTGGTACTCAAAATCGTCGTTTTCAATCCTCGTAGTTCAAAAAAAAAATTCGCCCCTCTCCACCCCCCCATATTTTCGTCCCCGCAAAATTGAAATGTTGATTACGTCCCTGGCTCTTGGATCAATTAAATTTTGGCCATTGATTCCAACTTCCTTTTCAAAACTGCCTATAAATAGAGGTGTTGGGTTCATTTATAAATCATAAGGAGTGAAGTGAGATAAACACTTGAAAGATTGTAAAGCTTTCCCTTTCATTTATACAAAGAAATTTCTCCCTAACTTGCTTTCATTATATCTCCTACATTAAATTTCCTACTCAAAGTTAACATATAATTTAACCATAAAGGTTGAATTTTCGTGGGTGTTGGAAAGGTTGACTTAATGCTTTCTCATTGGGAAGGGAATTGTAAAACGTTAAGGCTGCATGGTTCTAGTTAGTTTGGGTGTATCAAAATTAGGTCCGTGACAGGTGGTATCAGAGCAGGTCCGCTCCGAACATTGCGTCGTTGGTTTACTAAAAACTGATGGCATGCGTTCTTATCGAAACGATTTTAGGACCGCCAAGGTAGAATAAAGCCATAGAATATGTGGCAAATCAGGGCTAGCAAACAAATGGGATCAATGAGGATAAACTTTGCTGATGATGGATGTAGGGACATGCAATATGCAATTTTGCCTACTACACCAACGATGTTTCGTAGAGCATTACAAAAAGGAATCAAATGTGGGGGCAATTGCTTTGAATGCTTCGACATGTGCGATGGTGCTGCGTTCAAAGGAGTCGTCCATCCGAGGAACCAATGCGGAAGTGCAGATGGTGAAGGTTGGCGTTGAAGGCGACAGGTACAGGTTACTGCGAGAAGAGCTGTAAGGGCAATGTGGACGCCTGCACATTAGGGGGATGATGTCGCAATTGTGGAGAATTTTCGGACACAAGGATGTGAAGGAGAAATTATCATAAATGCACGAACGGTGTCCCTTATGTGAGTTCTTCCTTCCCAAAGTTCATGTTATATATGTCTCGCGCTTAGCTGCTTGCTTGCCTATGTATGTTGGAAGGCTACCCCAAGGATTGTGACAACTTGAGAGGTGAACGGGCGGCCCGTTACAACCTGTCACAGACCTAGTTTTGTTACACCGGAATTAACTAAAACTATGATACCTTAACGTTTCACAATTTTCATCCCCACAAGAAAACGTTAAGTCAGCTTTCTCAACACCCATGAAAATTAACCTTTATGGTAAAATTATATGGTAACTTTAAGTCGAGGATTTAATAAATGAGATATAATGAAAGCAAGCAAGTTTGAGAGAATTCTCTTTGTATAAATGAAAAGGAAAACTTTACAATCTCTCAAGTGTTTATCTCACTTCACTCTTTATGATTTACAAATGAACCCAACACCTTTATTTATGGGCAAAGTCTTGGAAAGTAAGTTAGAATCAATGGCCAAGATTTAATTGATCCAAGGGCCATCATTGGTTGCAAATTACATGCCACCTTTGTGCAAGTTGCAACTAACCTCCTTTGTGCAAGTGATAGTCAAGTGAATATTTGCTTCCTTGCAAGTCGGAAATCTGTGCACCTTGATAAGTGTGTAAAAACACACTTATTTAGCATTTTTTGGAATTAAAATTGAGTCGATTTTTATGCATAATTGTGTAAATTTCACTTTTGTA
>CAIGRF010365126.1:15998-29173 GCA_903798235.1 Fraxinus ornus | reverse complement strand
TATTATTATTTGCATTTAAATTAAATTTGAAATGTTAAAAATAATAATTATTGAATTAATTAAAATATGAATAAAAAATTTAAAATATAACTAACAAGATTATTTATAGTTAACATGAAATATTTTATAATAACCACGTACCTACATTAAATGAGCAATTTAATATGTTTTAATTGTACCATGTTTTAATAATATGTTTATTTAATAAATTTAATATTTTCCCTAATTTCGCATAATTATTTATTTAGTAATTTATATATTCCTGAAATGAATAAATAATTAATATTCCGAATAAATAAATTACTAAGAAGAAAAAAAAGAGAAGAAAATGATTAAACACTATTCATTTGGTGTAATAGTTGGAGATGAATTTTAATTTGGTGCAAAGTTTGATGCAAGATTTGATGCAGCGCTGAAGATGACCTAATGGGCCCAAACGATATTCAACTGGCATTAGGGTTTTTAACATTAATAACCTGTTTGCTGCCCATTTTATAGAGAATGAAAATTAATTTTTTACCGACATCGAATTCAAATTTAATGTGAGATGGAAATCAACAATGTCAGGCTAGTGGACCCCTTCAATGGCCACATTTCTACTTAAAATGAAGGAAGAATGGACAGCAAACAAAGTGTAAAAAGGAAAACGTAAAGACTTTTTAGATTTTCAAGAATTGTCTTAACATATACTACGCAGACTACGCTGGCATTAATGAATGAATAATTGACTATAGATAGAATTTCTAGATTCGAAAACTCAGCCTCGTCTTTCATTAATTTTTTTTTTCTTTGACGAAAATGAATTCTGGAATATTAATTTTTTCGAGAATGTGATTAAAAGTAGAAAAAAGTTTTGAATTTACGTAAAAAAATATTTTATTGTGTGAATATTTGGTTGAAGAAAAAAAAGTTTTGATTTAATAGAAGACAAACAAGATCATAGTATCAATCCAGTCTGTTCTACGAAGGTTGAGTTGGACAAAATTAAGATGTTCTATCATTTTCCATTTAAAATTCGATCATAATCCAGTGAATAAAAAAAATTTGATCGTAGTTGACATGTCTCAACCAATCAAGTTGGTATACGTTTAAACATTCGAGTTCAGAGAACTCGACCTCGATTGATGCACCAAGGCCAATTTGCCAAATTGTATGCTCTCTCTCTCTCTCTCTAGAATCATCATCTACACAGTAACATAAAAAAAATCCTATTATCAAAGTTTGCAACTTCTAAAGGAACAAAGCAAGCAATGGTACAAAACAAAGCACGGGGAGGATAACATCAAATTACAGGAGGGAAAAATATTAAAGACAATACATGGTTAGGGGCCCACATACGTTAAGTTGGGCCCACCATAAAGTTCGGGCTCTTTGTCTGCAAAGGCACGTGGAAATGCCCGTGGAATCTTTACCCAGTCATTTTTTTTTTCTTTTTTGGAAGACGGAAATTTTTACCATGATTTTTTAGAGCTAATAATTTTCTCAAAAAATATTAAATAAATTTGTCAGAGTCATTCCAAAGTATTCAAATTTGGCATGAAAACAATGGTTGATTAGGCTCCTGATGGTATTTAAGGGCCCCACATAAAAAGGGACCACACAAGACAAAAAGGGGAAGATTTCATAACTAAGAGATTAAATTTCACTAATTTTAAATTTAAGAAACTAAATTTAAAATTTCAAAACTCAGTTTTTTTTTTAATCTTACTTATAATTTAATTAATTAAACATATATTTAATTAATTAAATATATTAAGGTCACAATTTTATAAAATTTGATCACAAATTCCATATAATTGATCACATATTATTAATTGGTCACAAATCACAATTTTATGTCACAAATTATTTTATAATCACAATTCAAAAAATTTATAGGTCACAATTTGTTCATCGGTCACAAATCAAAAATTTATGCGTCACAATTTATTCATCGATCACATATCTATCAAATTAATAATCACATATTATTTATTGGTTACAATCACAAATTTTATAAGTCACAACTATTTTTATGATCACAGAACATCAAATTAATTAATCACAAATTATATTTAGCTCACAATTTATTAAATTATTGGTTACAAATTAATAAATTTTTATGTTATACAATATTTATTGATCACAATTTATCTATTTCATTAGTCACATATTGTTTATTGGTCACACATGAACCAATTTATTGGTCACAATCAACCAACCAAATCATTTGTGACCACCACCACACCATTACAACAGTCCAAACCACCATCGTCAAAACCACCAACACCACCTCTCGACAACAAAATCATAGTCTTGAATACCTTAGCTAACACCACCACCAACACCACAACTCACCCACAACCATCGTACCACCAGCACCACCACCTGTATCACCACCATCACGAACTTGTACCACCACCGTAACCCACCACAGCACCAACATCACCGCAACGCCAGTAGCCAGCCAAAGGGTGTCCACCTGCACAATCAACAAAAACTCCTAACACCACCAAAATACCCCAAATCTCCATAAGCAGCATTATCACCAACAACACTACCACCACACCCCGAGCAGATTCACCACCATCGTCAGCATCTTACCATCACTATGGTGGCGACATGAAAACCACCGCAAATCAAATCTAACCACCGCAAAGTAGATCTATTACACCGCCCCAGCTGAAAACCACGACAGCATGAAAATCACCCCAAGTTGTTACGTCGTGATGCGGGAGATGAAGCCACCATTCTTCGATTTGCAAACATGCGGATGACGCTGTCGCTCGCTGCTATGGTTGCGGCGACGACGTTTGCTGTGTCGCCTCCGATGGTGACGAAGAAAAGAGAAAGTGAAGAGAGAGAAGACGGGGGGATGACGCCGTCACCAAGGACGGACCTAGCACCCGATGAGCCTCCACGACTGCCTTTGCTGGATCCGTGGAGAACTTTTTTTATTTTTTATTTTTTTACAATAGATAAATCTTTTTGATTATATAACCTTTATTTCATTTTATTTTCAAAAGCCTCATTCAGTTGAGTTGTTTAGAGCTTGCAATTCTTATGAAATGTCTCTGGTTCGATTTCCTAGCTTGCAATTCATATATTTTTATTTCTCCAATTTTTACCAAAATTAATGGCAACAAGGAGAAGGGAGTCGAACTCGTGACTATCCTTAAAGATTATTGGAATCTTATCATTAGAGCACTTGCGAATTTAATATTACTGTTAACATAATAATATATATTAAGTTTTAAATATTAATAAACGACATCGCCCTCATGATCGCTGATTGTCGACACTGACCGATCAACGTCAGTCCGAACTGAACTTCAATGTTGGGTCCACCCCTGGCCTCGCTCGCTGCTATGGTTGCGGAAGCGGCGTTTATTGTATCGCCTCCGGTGGTGATGGAGAGAAGGGAGAGTGAGAAGACGGAGAGAAGAGAGTGAGGAGAGAGAAGATGGAGAGACGAGAGAAGAGGAGAATGTTTGCTAGTTTGGAATGAAATTGATTAGGGTTTGAAATGAAAATTGTATAATTAATATTTAATATTTAAAAATGAAATATCTGATTTTTGATAAATGAAACCTAATATCTGAAATTTGAAATTGAATCTTGAAAACTCTTGTTTTGTGTAATTTCCACACAAAAAATAAAATATAATAAAAAGAACTGGTCATGAGTTTTGACATTAACAACAGCTGTAAGAGAATGGCTTAAAACTTGAAGCTCGTGACTCAAATTATATTCCCACTCTAAAGGGCTCTTTCATTAGAAAGCTAATTCTATGTTTGACTCAATGTGGTTCAAAGTGATACCTCTCCAACTCATCAATCTAACACTCAAACATGGATGCAGTTCTAATATGCCATTACACAATGACACGTTGGATTTACAAGTGACTATTAGAGCAGGTGGAATTGGGTGGGGTTGATTAACGTGTATAACATTTTTGATATAATAGGTATCAAACAAAACACATGAGATACCTAACCATTGTCTGTCCAGTCTAGGAACATTAAACATACGAAGGGCGAGTTCGACAAAACTTCTACTTTTACTTCGCTTCTGGTAGAAAAACTTCCTAAAGAAATTATTTTAGTTCAACTTAATCTAAAAATTCTTCTAATAAGATAAAGCACTTTCAAAAAATTATTCAAACATGTTCAAAAATAGCTTTCTAGACTCGAAAGCAGTTCTCGACTTTTAGAAAACCTTGCCAAACTGACCTGAAAGATATTATAAACCTTGCAACATTCTCATGTCTAGTTAATGTGGGATTTTCATTCAAACATCTCTAACAATCCCCTTCAGGCGAAATACATCATATTACCCATACATGATCATCATCCTTCTCGCATGATGACCTCTTTCATCTATCTACTTTCAACTAGAAACATCACACTTCATCAAACTCTATATAATCCCACCACACCAGACTCGCTTTACCAGAAAGGTTCCACCACCTAGAATATTTTTCAAGAAATCTCGGGATATTGATATTAATTAGAGTTAACACCTTCATAATTTCATTTGAATATTGTGCACAGTGGAGTGAACCATCTTATACATCTACGAGGCGAAGTCTAATGTGTGACTTTGATTACATTTGTAGACATTTAAGTAAATCCATAAAGTTTTACCTGAGTGGAACAACCCAACTGCTTTATTCACATAAAAGATAATTCACAGTAAAAAGCTCCCTCAGGTTGTGCTTCATGCCAACTACAATTAGGCTGTCTATAGGTTCAATCTGCATAATCATCCCACCCACCTAAATCCATCAATCAACTGTAGGCACCTTTGTCACATTGTTTCAGCCTAAAACACTGGACTAATATTTTCGCAGTGCGATTACAGCTAGAAATGATTGTGACACTTTTGATGAAATATTCTGCTCTAGTAGTTTTTAGTACAACTAAATTAATAAACAAATTCAAGTGGGTGGGGAAGAATCCAGCTGTAAATATGGAAATCTTGAAATCAAACATTTTCACCAACTTTCTCAATATTTCATGAAAGGAAAGTAGTATAAAATATTTCTCAGATTCTATCATTTGACTATATCAGAAAGAACCTATAGCTTTAGAAAAACTAAACTGAGTGAAAAAGAAAGGGTTAAAAAAATATTGTTAGTCACTCAACTTACTGCGAAGTTTTCGTGTTAGTCTTCAAAGTTTACTGTCTCAAATAATCACAGAAGTTCACTTTTTGTTTATGTTGTCGCTCAATTAGCACCCATTAGTTTTTTAACAGAATCGATGATGTGAAGGACTTCCATGTTTGCGACTTCAAATTTTCACGTTGGAATTTTAGGTTAGAAAGAATAACATAGTTTAACTGAATTACCAAACTAAAACAAATTAAACTTCACTGACCACTTTAAAACAAAATAAAGTTCGGTGACTACCATGAAACTTTGCTATAAGTTGAAACTTTGCTATAAGTTGATAGACTTGACAGTTTTTTAACTGGCAAAAAACGAAAAGCCTAGCTATCAACCTTCTCTAATAAAAAATTATATTACTTCGAATCTTCATATCAAATGATGACTCGCAGAGGAAAGAAGGGGATAGTAAAGCCGACTTCATAAAGTGGACACATTTTCATACTATTAATCATAAAGCAACAAAAGAAATGAGAGAATTATACAAAACAGCTGAGAAAACCGCATACTTACAAACACCAGGTCAGCAGATCAAGTGCATCAGAAGTTGACACTAACAGCAGCCAATCTTCATTGTTTACTCTTTCCCCTCCCCGTTCTGTTTTCTCTTTTCCTCTTTTTTTTTTTTTGTTTAATGTGAAGTGGATTTTCTTTTCCCTGTGGGGCTTGGTCACATTTGGACTCCCACTAGAAAGCACTGATATGATGTTCCAATCAGAAAGGATAGAAACCCCTTCTCAGGTCCCTTATGAAGAAGGGGTGAGATAGAGCTTCTCTTGCTTTGAGCCGCTCTGCAGGATCATACCGTAAAAGCCCTTGCAAAAGATTAATCAGATCTCCAGCCGAGTGTTCTACATGCTGCATGATCAGGTTCTGGAATACAGTAGAGATGATACAAGTGCCACCCTTAGAAGCTTAGTGCCAAATTAAAAATACTGGTAAAAGAGAATTCAAACTATTAAAACCACATTCATCCTTAAGAATTTGAGAGCTTCTGGCATTGTTGCTATGGAACTAAAACTTAATGTCGTAAAATATTTTGCACTATAAAAGGGTCGACTGCTCTTTCTAATATTCTGTACATACCAAAGAATCTCATTTCTGACACGCCTCTTACCAACTCTAACATGGGCACAAGTGCCAAACAACTTGAAGATGCCACGATCAGTTGGTAAGAAACAAAACCTTGACGTTGTAAAATATTTTGCACTATAAAAGGGTCAACTTCTCTTTCTAATATTCTGTACGTACCAAAGAATCTCATTAATGACACGCCTCTTACCAACTCTAACATGGCCACAAGTGCCAAACAACCTGAAGCTGCGATGATCAGTTGGTAAGTTGTCAGAGTTCTTGACAAGAAGAAAAAATTTCTTTCCAGCCACTCGGTCAATTAAGCAACTGCAATACATTTATCAAAGTCATTTAAACAACTGACCTACAAGTCCTCTCATAAATGGCTGTTCACCTAGACCTGCTTTCAGCTGCAGACTAAGTGATCACATCCAAAACTTTTGATCTGTTATCAACTTTAGACCATATTCAAGTTCAGCAATTTCTGAAATATATAACCACGTGGCAAGCCTAAGTTACGAACCTGAAGGCAGATTATATTTTAGTTTCAACATGTTGCATGCTTAATTAGCAGTTCAACTCTAAAGTACAGTACATCTATCTGGACTCAAAAGTAGGTTCTAATAGAATTCCTATTTGCATATCTCAAGGGTTTGAGGCCTGCTGAAAAGAAGTCTCTTGGTGGTGGTTGATTGAAAACAACCAAATAAGCACCCAGAAAATTGAAAATTGTTTTAGTCTAAATATACTGACTGGATATGAATAATAACATTTAGGTTCCCAGTTGTCATTATACTCAAAAGTATAAAATGTAGAGGCAAGAAAAATGCCTCGGTGTTATTAAGCCCCTGTTTGGGCTCCATTTTAATGAGAATTTGAGGAAAAATGTATTTTGGAATAGTGATTTTTTGGGGGGAATGTGTGGTGATAAAATAAGGAAAAGTTTTTCGTTTATGTGTAATATTATTTTATTGGAGAACGTATGGTTGAAAATAAGAGAGAAAAATGCATTTTCTAAAAAAATAGAGCCCAAATCGTAGAAGAACATTTGATGATCAGAAAGAACAAATGCACGTATCGTATTCTAAAGTATGCCCCCAACAAATAGGAACACAAACAGCTAAATGCACCAACCTAGTTGTCCTCACTCCCCACATACAGTGTCTTGCTAGACTGTGGAAGTAAGAATGAAATAACCTACATAAATCCAAGCAATTCTCTGCAACAGATCAATCAAACCACAAACCCGGAGAAAAATAAAGAATAACCTAAAAGGAAGAAGATGAAAAAGAATGGGAAGAGGAGGTAAAAAATTTTAATTCTGACAGAACAGTCTAAGTGGGAATTTTTAAGAAGACAAATGTGAATTAAATGGTATTCCAGATGGCAAAAGATAAATCAGGCAGGCACCTACCCCCATCTCGGGCTAGACGCTTGCCAATCATTTATTTGCTCTGTTACCTCCCAAAGAAAGAAACTAAGCCCCTGTTTGAGCCCCATTCTTTAAAAACTCATTTTTTCCCAAACTTATTTTCAACCACACGTTCTCTAAATAAAATAATTTTATACGTGAACCCAAAAGTTTTCCCTCACTTTTTAACCAAATATTCTCCAAAAATCACCATACAAAATCTTATCTCCCGAAAAATGGGGCTCAAAAATACCGTAAAATAGAAACTCTCATATACTTTTCCATAGCTATATAAGAGAGAGACAATTCCTGCATAGTTTAAGAGATTACAAGGCTAATATTCACCTGAAGACATGGCAATTTCCAAACTGCCCGCATACTTTCCCTTGAAGTTGCACCCTCCGGCCAATCCAACTTTGCACCCCTTCTAAAATATTTCTCAGCCTGCCGGCTGCAGAAGAAGTAACAAATAACTATCAGAATCATTCGCACAGCTTAGTCAATGACATGATGCAAAATATATATTATATTTTACTCTGCTGTCATCATCATATGTTGAGGCAATGGCCCCAAAACCCTTTCCATCATAGCAAGATGTTCCAGGTTCTCGTGAGTTCGGAAAAGTGCCTCGCCCTGTTGCAAAAAAATAAAATTAAAAAATGGGCACTAGCATGCTTCCTTAGAAAGCCATCTTAGATGGTAATCGGCACAGTATGAATCAATCTAAAGAGCGTAAGCAAGAATATCAAGATCTGACAAGTAACCCAATGTGCAAATAGCTCCTTCAAAGTAATACAATCGACGGAACAAGATTCGTAAGTAGATGGACCAGCCTTAATGGCACATATACACAAATAACAATGTCAAGATATAAATTAAAACCAAGAATGTTCAATTGTAAAATGTAGTGGAAAACTATATGTTGCTTTTTTACTTACAGTGCAAAGTTCAATAAGTATGCAACCTATACTCCACATATCACAAGGATAGTTCCATCCAAGACCTACAGAAAATATCATTAGCAATAACCCATTGAACCAACTGAAACAAATTACAAACGCAAACAAAACAATACAAGAACCACCAATTACCTAAAATAACCTCCGGAGCACGATAATGACGTGTAGATACCACATAGTTATGATCCTGATGTTCAAATGTAGTACTGCCAAAATCGATAAGCTTTATAGAGCTTGATTTGGGTAGATTTTTGAAATAGGATGCATTTTTCGTAGATCTGGATAGGAACTTCATTCCAGGCAAAAGGAGGAATAAAAATCATCAGGCATCAAAACTAGTATTTAGTTTCTCAAATTCAGAAGTACAAAAACTGTTGTTACCCATCTCAGCATATTAAAAATACGGTTGGAGAAGTAAGCCCAAACTCATTAAGTTGAGACACAATTAAAATATTATATAAAAGAAAAAATGGAATTGGTGAACATTAAGTAACAAATGCATAAAGCATATACAAAGAAAAACGGAACCTACATGCATAATTAATTATCATGCTCATTTGTTGAATTTTTTTATGAACATTTGATCATATTAAAGATAAACAAATAGAAATGATGTCAGATAAAAGATTGATCATAAGAATATAACTAAAAGAAACTAAGAAGATGGCAAGAAAGTCAACCTAAGCCTAGCATAAAGCCGAACTTCTAACAATCATGTAAGAAACTGTGTTGCCTTTTTTTGGACTGAGTACAATTGTAAAATCATGTAAAAGATGAGAGATGTAACTAAACTATTATATGAAAGAAGAAAAAGAATTGGTGAACAACTAACAAATATGTATACAATGAAATACGGAACCTATATGCATATTGCATAATTAATCATTCATTGAATGTTAAAGTACACTTCATATTAAAGTTGAACAAATAGATATGATTTCAGATATAAAAAAAACTGACCAATAAATTATAGCTAAATGAAACTACAAAGAAGACAAGAAAGTTAACCTAAGCCTAGCATAAATCCTAACTTTTAGCAATCAAATACACATCATAATCATGAAAAAAAAATGCTTTGCATTTTTTGGACCAAGTACAATTGTAAAATCATGTTAAGAAAATGAAAAATAAGAAATGAGCTAGATGAAAACACCTTATAATCTGGCACTTTAATATACTCTGAGGAAACAAGAAGAATATTTTCTGGTTTCAGATCAGTGTGAATCAGGTGCAGATCATGCATAACTGCAAATAAAAGCAACAATAATAAGTGAAATAAACAGATTACAGTCTATAAATCATAAGGTAAATATTAAAAACAGACGTAAACGCCAATTGATGCTTAAATCAGATATCAATTTTGATAAATATAGGAATTGAAAGAAAGCAATATAGATAGTGGTGCAAAGATATGTCCACACACATGCCACAGATTCCAAAAGTTGTCTGCCAAACTCCCGAACAAGATCAATGGGAAATGAACGATAGCTGTTTTTGCGTAGAAAATCGTATAAGCTTGGACCAAGCTTCTCAAAAACCTGTTAAGACCATTTAAATCCATCCGCAAGATTTTAACTCGCACAATATTCGAGCAAGAAGTAATATCATAGCCCTTTCAAATTTAAGGAACCGTGAACTATAATAAATACTTACAATACAAATATGATTACGATAGTCAAACCAATTCCGTATTTGCACACAACTGCAAAGAATGAAACAACTTATACCAAAATAACTTCAAGTTTTTCTTCTAGCAGATAAATTTAGCCAAAAAATGGAAGCAGAGACCTACCGTGTGCCACGAACGTCGTGCCTTGCAAGTTTCTGTAAGACATTAATCTCAATCATGGCAGCTTCCCGGTACTTACGTATTGAGCGGACAATTTTAATTGCAACAATCTCTTTCTTTTCATTGTCCAAACATTCAAGGACTTGCCCAAAAGTCCCTGCAATTAATCAATGGGTGGAACAGAAACAGTAAAATATCACCAAATTAATAAAAAATGAATCAACTAATGAGAACTGAGGAAACAGTCAGATAATGAAGAAACAACCAACCTTCACCCATTTTGCTAAGTATTCTATCTGTCAATTAAGGAAAAAAGGGACTAAATAGAGCCCAAGGAGGTAGAACTAAAAAAAATAAACCTTCGATCATAAAAAACACCTTATGCATAAAATAATCAAACAAATGAGCATTGAATCCACAGACATAAAAAGTGTACTATGCACGAATAGGACAGCATAAAACAACTGTACATGAATTCGAATGTAAATCCGGAACCCAGTTATCCGCACAATTGCTGAACGAAAATATGGACGTGTGCCTTAACCTGCTCTCAATTTTTATATTGGATGTTTCTTAAGGTAAAAGGAGATGTTCTCATTATAAAACCAATTTGCAAACTGAAAATTTTGGATGGCAGATTTTGTTCTTCAATACTGACGGGTACAGGTCTTGATTGTTTCAGGTCGTTCCCCTCTTGTACATAAGCAATACAAATTACCACATCAAATTTGGTTCGCTAAATTGGAGGGATGAGTGTTAACGGAATGGAACCTAATCTATATGCAGACAACAAAATATAACATAAGAGCTAGCATCACAAAGTAAGCATTTCCACCCCAAAAAAGATGAAAACAAGAAAAAAGGCGTTCAATGAGATTGCTCTAAAGGAACTCCTACAGAGGAAACAATCAGAATTATCACTAAAGGCACTCCCTAAGAACACCCTTAAGTATTTCAAGTCCACTTACAACGAGGAGTTAATTCCTCGCCAATGGCAAAAGCATAGTGACCATCTTTGTCATCCAGCCTCGATGGGGAGATCTATTGTGGGGATCCCCCTTGTAATATATAGAAGAATATGCATAATTGGCAACTGGCCCAAGCTCTTTCCCCGGATATATTGTTGGAAGGATCTGCAGAAGAAACAATATTCAGTCTTCACACGACTACACAGTAACCATAGAGTTATTCCATATGAGGGCAATCACTACGACCACATTGTGAAACTACAACAAACTTTTTTGTCTTATTAGGTTCACCTCCATTCCTTCAATATCTCAACACTTCAATCAATTATGCTACATGATGAGTGTTCTTGCATTACTTGGTTTAAAAATGTTCATAAAATTCTCGTAAATCTACATAAACCTATAAAAACTTAGATATCAAATAGTTCAACATGTTATTTCTCCCCCCAAATATATTTATATGACCCATGGGAAAACAAAATCAAGATAGTATACAACTTCATCGTTAAACAACCAAACTAATGAAAACAGCAGAAGAGACACAGGAAAGTATCTTAGAACCATGGTACCTTGAACTGAAAACAAGTAATGAAATTCAGATAATCGCGACATATTATCCAGAACAAGTCCAACATGGCAAATAAACAAATTTCACTAACTCACAAGTAAATAGTGCAAGATATCAAACATCCACTTAAAAGCCCCAACTTATTAAAAATTGCACTTTTATGTAAATGCAAGAGAACTGTGAAAATTCCTATATAAAATAAGACCTAGGGATGATCAGGAGGAGGGACAGGAGGCATTTCCCATGTTAAACGAGATCGTTTTCGGGGCCGCTTATCCGTGCTTCTCTGATGGAAATTAAACAATGTGGAATGGATGTCATTTTCTATTTATGTTTTTTTTTTATGAAATTTATACTATGAGAGGGTTTTTTTTTTTTTTTGGTTTGAAACGATTGAAACCAAAAGGAGTTGAACAAAAAATGAAAACAAGTTGCATAAAATGCCAACTGATTAAAGAGAACACTCCGCATAAAATGCCGAGTGGAATAAAATGGCAGCTGAAAACAAGCTGGGCCAAGTGTAAAGAGAACACTCCGCATAATGCGGAGTTCATGGTCCATGTCTCCAAATTCTATGGAGACAAGGTGTACCGTGTCTCCATAGAATTTTGGAGACACTTTGTTCGAAGCTTTTAACCGAGAGATCTTCACTGGGTGCCAAAGTCCATTGTAAGTTCTTGTATAAAAGTTAATTTTGCTACAACAATGTTTCCTTTGGCTTTGATTTGTAGCTACAATGTTTATGGAAAACAATGTGGAATTAATGGATGTCATTTTCTATTTATGTTTTTTTACTAAATTTATACTATGAGAGGGTTTTAAATAATTAAGTTAGGAAAAGTTCAAGCAAATAATAATTGAATTGAGTATTTACGATTTACATTTTATACAAACTATTTTACACCTTCCATTTCACACCTAAACTGGTTCGTCACTGTGGAGAGTAGTCTCCGCGGTGTGCGGATAAGCAATGGGTTGTACTGGAAAAAAAAATCTCTCTGGATTATGCAGAGAGTGGTGTCCGCACACGGTGTACGCGGTGTGCGGACACCAAGGGACTCTCCGCACAATTCAGAGAGATTTTTTAAAAAATATAGTAGCTACAATTTTTATGGAAAACAATGTGGAATGGATGTCATTTTCTATTTATGTTTTTTTATGAAATTTATACTATGAGAGGGTTTTTAATTAATTAAGTTAGGAAAAATTCAAGCAAATAAAAAAAAAAACCTTATTTGCGGAGCAACTCCGCATTGG
>CAIGRF010365083.1:0-14270 GCA_903798235.1 Fraxinus ornus | reverse complement strand
AATTTTGCTCTCTAATTTTGGGGCGATTTTTGCCCCTCTAGCCGTCGTTTATGGAGCTAAATTTCAGCAAGCTCCAACCACCTATACCACCGAAAAATTGTACCGGTGGAAAGCTCTTAAACTCCTCTTCAATTCCATACAAATATCTCCCTGTAACTCCAAGTATTCCGGCCGGTACAAAGTTTCAAAGTTTGCTGCCTAAAAATCTGAATAACCCGATTTCTTCACTTCCAACCACCATACCGACCTAAGCTCATCACTGATCAGCCCCCCCACCTCTGGACGACCCTACCCATGCAATCAATTGTAACCAAACAGCAAGTTTAGATGCTGAATTTAACCCAGAACTTCTCCATGTCGCGACGCACGCGACATCGCCTGAGGAGAAATCAGTTTTCGGTATCGTCTGGACAAACGGAGGTCACGGACCACATGGGTTAGGTTCGCCTTTACCTGGTGCAACTAGCCCACCCTTAGGTCTCCTTCAGTTTGGGTTCAATCGATCGGAATTTGAATCTGAAATGCTCCCAAGCGCGAAATCGCGACAACAGGACCTTGTTTCCGCTAATTCAGGTGCTGTCCGGCTAAATCAAGGTGGCATACCACCTGGGCTAGTCCCCTCTCAACCGGCACACCTGACCCCAACCATGGGTCAGGTCCAATTTTGCCCTGAACGTGATGAATTGGTGGCTGCAATTAGGGCACTGTGCGAAAATGATTATATTTTATATTTTAATAATTTATTTGGACTCATTTTTACTTTTTAAAAAGTTCAGAAGTAAGATTGTAATTTGTTCTTTATTTTTCTTCTCTTTTTTGTTTTATTTAAATAGAAGGGTATATTGATCATTTTACGTTAAAAATGGTGAAAATGATGATTTCCGCAATGAAACGTTGAAATAAGGACGAAAATGCAAAAAAAAATGAAACATATGGACGTTTTCAACAAGAAGTGTCAAACATAGGGACGTTTTGTACTATTAAGCCTTATACAAATAGATTAATTCTAAAATATATGAGTTAAGCTTGGTGTACAAAANTAAATAGAAGGGTATATTGATCATTTTACGTTAAAAATGGTGAAAATGATGTTTTCCGCAATGAAACGTTGAAATAAGGACGAAAATGCAAAAAAAATGAAACATATGGACGTTTTCAACAAGAAGTGTCAAACATAGGGACGTTTTGTACTATTAAGCCTTATACAAATAGATTAATTCTAAAATATATGAGTTAAGCTTGGTGTACAAAAAACCTTGACAAAAAATTTGACAAAATGCCACATGGCACCCCCTATTGGGGGGCGCTTGCGGCAGGTGTACCATATTAATAGACTATGATAAGTTATCTAATCTCTTTGTAATAGACTTCTATCTATGCTGTTAGTGTGGTCACTTCATTAATAATATGCATATCTGCTGATATCTTTAGTGTATTCTTGTCGGTCGGCCACATAGATTGATTCTCCATTATCCTCTTATATATTTTACAGGCCTCATCTATACCGATCTTTACAACTAAACCACCCATTGAAGCATCATCTATATTTCGATATTTTGGGTGTAATCCATAGTAGAAGATGTATACATAAGCTTTCTTAGGAATGTAAAGATTAGAACACTTCCTAAGAAAATCCTTTAATCTCGCCCAAGTCTCTTTAAATGTGTGGACTTCATTCTAGATTTGATGGACTCGAGATGGCAAGAAAAACTTCCTAGTGAACCTTTACACTATGTCATTCCAAGACAAGATGCTTCCAATAGGTAAAGAGTAGATCCATTCTCTTACGACATCCTTCAAGGTGTAACGGAATAATCCAACTTGAAAGCCATTTGTTGACATCCCTTCATGACTGATAACTTCACACAACATTAGAAAAGCTTGTACGTGTTCATGCATATTTTTTATAGCTTTCCCGAAAAACCTGGTGTCCTAATGATTATAGAAAATGTTGATGAAATCTGGTCAGATGTGGAAGTTAGCTTGTCCAAATGGAAGATACACAATAGCAGGTTGTACGAGTGTAATAATTAGATTCACATAATCTTCAACTAATACAAGGGCTTCGTCGGCGATAACTCTCTGCTGCACTATTTACTGTGGTTGAAGTGGATCATGTATTTGATTCTAATTTTGATTTTGATTCTCAATCATTATTTTTGTTATTCTCTATTCTCTTTTGTATTGTTTGAATGTTCTTTTGATCTTGGGATCTAATCGAGTGAGCTCGATCTCGTCAGGATCTTGCATAAATTGGTGATTGCTTGAAAAGAATAAAACACAAAAGAATTAGGTTGCATGATTATAGCCTTAAAACAAAGAAAATAATTGAATCTAATTTAAACTAATAAACTAAAATCAAACAAATTGTTCCTCGACAATGATGTTAAAAACTTGTTCGAGACAAGATCGTAAATATACGGGTTTCTTTGTAAAATTTTTTGTTTTTATTGAGTATTGAGATGAATGTATTGGATTTCAGAATCCACCTATTGATCTCTATTTCTAATTCTCGATTTATGCAATTTAGTGTTCTTCAAGTGTTCGTGACAATCTATAATCCACTCATAGTTAACCTTCTTTTCCAAGATAAAAACCCATTATAAGCACGACTAGATCATATTCGTAGTCTGAATTCATATTCAAAGAGATGCATTCAATAACATGATTATTACTATAGATTGCAGACAGTATAAATATTATTCCTAATACCTATTGCCCGTGTGTCAAACATGCAATGTTCTAAACTATTATTGTCTTAATGGTAATAATGCATTCAAATAATGAAATAGGCATGCATATTTAATAAAAAAAACACAATAATTAATCATAATACTTAAGTCTTGAATTGAAAATAGCAATCAATAGGTTTCATTATTCATCCAATATACAAAAAGATTAGCCTAGCATTGTTATATTCAAATTATACAAAAATGTATGAAAAGACATCACTTGAAGTAAATAAATAGATAAAGAGCTTGAAAATTCAATTCTTTGCACTTCAATCTTCAATCTGTGCTTTGCACTTGCAATTCTTGTTATAAAATCTCTTGGTTTCCTCTTGCTAGTCTATTTTAATGATAAAAATAAGGTAGCCTACGTTTTGGGCACCTTTTTGGTTATAAAGGATACAAAAAATCACATATCAAAACATGCCGAATCAAGAAAAGAAAATACAATTTTTTTCCTTTGGGGTCAAACCATGTGTGTGCATGGTAGTAGTTGGGGCGTACGCATGGAGATAGAATTAAGGCTTCAATCACCGTTTATGGTGGCCTCATGCACTCTACAGAGCCATGCGTACACATGGTTTGTGGTTTGGGGGGCCAATTTCTCAAATTGATCCCTGAACTTTTCTTCATATGCCTTTTCGTCCTTCATTTCTTTTAACCTCGTTTCACTATTTTCTTGTCCAAGTGGATCCTAACATCGTTAGATCATTACTTTGAGGCTCGTGTCAACTTTTGAGTATTTGCATTTAGGTCCCCGAACTTTATATTTCTTCACTTTTTCCCAAATTTCATTCATTCACTCAATTCTATCGTTTTCATCAAGTTTTTTTTGACAAACATAATTTACATCGAATTAAGCCATTTTTATTAAAATAACCAACAAATATCCTAATTAGTGACCTGGATAAGTGTACAATGTATAATTATATTAATTTCGCTGTTTTCATCGAGTTTTGTACATTGTGGTGTTCATCGTTACTATCAATAGTAACGGCGAGTACCGCTACTGGATCTTGTAGCAATGCACGACGCTTCTCTTCTATTGTGGTGGTGTCGCTAATGTTTGACAAATGTGGCATATTGTCACTTCATCCACATATAGCGACGCTAGCTGTTGGTGTTGGAATGAAGGATTTTAGGGTTTCGAGTGTATTGATTTGGGAAAGGGGCTTCCTTTGTAATTTATGAAATTGCGAGCCCGCCCCTGCCTAGAATTTTAATTTGGGTTCAAGTTACAAATTTAAAGAAAGAGCATATTCTGCAATTTGAGAAATTGGAAGGTTTGTTTATAATTTAAAAAGGGTTTTGAATTCAATTTTAAAAAATGAGTTAAATTTGATTTTGAAAAAGGATTGACCTATTTTTCAAATTTGACCCAAAATAATTTTTTTTTAAAAAAAATTACGTGTTTATAAATTATCGTTAAAATTGGATTTTAACTTAAATTTAGAACTCTGAACCTAAATTGAATTAAAATGGGCTCTAATTTTATATTTAATTAAAATCTATTTTGAATTCAATAAGTTAGCCTTAATATCTTTGCTCTAATTTAGTAGTTAGTTTAAATTTGATTTTAATTAAATAAGCTCGTTCGAGAGTGTTGGAATTAGAATTGAACTCTAATTTGATATTTAATAAAAATTCAATTTTACTTAAATAAATTTGCTAATTAGATTAATTGATTAATTAATTGTTTAATTGTTCCTATCCATTTTCTAAATTAATTTAGATGATCTTAATTGCTAGAAATTTGAAAAATGTATATAATATTAGTTATTATATAGAAATTTATTATGCGATGAATGCGCATTTAATGAATGATTATGAGCTCGACCATGTAGATATTTTGAATGGTTAGTCTTTAATTCTTGTTGTTTTGGGCTTGCGAGCCATTTATTAATTTTGGGCTTGCGAGCTCTTATTGATTTTGGACCACAAGTCGTTATTATTATTATGAGACTGTGTATCCAATTAGTTAGACTCATGTGCCAACTAATATAGGATACATGTTACAAATGGACTAATTGAATATGTAAGAACATATGTAGAGACTATTAGACATGGAGCATTGTATGATTCAAGGCTAGGTCCCATAGTAAAAATCAACAATCGTCCACACTGGTATATATATATATGTTTATTTGCATGTTACATATATGGTAAAATGTATACGATATATTTATGATGAGACTTGTGCATGTTAGACCCCTCTTTAGAATACTAAATCATGTTTATAATTCACCTTCCATCATCATTAAAGTAAAAAACGAGAGTCTCTCGTTGATCTCAACTTGTTGAATACACTCAAGGCTGATTTATTAAGGATATGTTTGACACTATGAAATATTAGATATTTCTGAATGATGTATTTGAATGCATATTAAACTAACATATAAGATGTGTGAAGATAAAGAGTTGTAGCTTAATGATCTATGAGTTGTATGGAGATATAATTGATAATAATAGCTATCCAAATATTTTATTGAGGTTTGTTAAGTACATTCAAGGTCTTTATATAGCAAATGGAATCCTAGCTCATTGGGAGTCAATACGGATTCTATTAATTTATGTAAGAGGGTCATAAACTTTAATTAAACAATGAGAATATAATTAATTTAATAAAAGATCATATTAAATTAATTAATGCATTTATCAATACATATTAATTCTTTATTTTCTTTTTTTCATTTACTATTTTGAATAATGAGTAACCATATGAATTTGAGAGGTATACTAGATACCAACATATTGATCGGGCCAATTTTTTTCAATTGGTACCTCAATTTGAGAATTGTTATCAGGTATGAGAAAATTGGTTGTGTCCTTCAAAAATCCTTTCCAGAGATACCAATTGAGGAAGATGATGCTTATTATAAACATATTGATGACGATAATAATGCAACGTGTGTAATGTTTGCAATTATATCACCTGAGTTGCAAAAGTAACATGAGGGTATGTATGCTAACATTATGATTTTTCATCTCAATGAGTTGTATGAAGAACAATCACATGTGGAAAGATATAAGATTTCCAAGCAACTATACCGATGCAAAATGGCATAATGATCTTCAATCAATGCTCATGAACTGAAGATGGTTGGCTGCACTAAGAATTTGTTTCAATTGAGTTCAATCATGAACCATGAATTAAGTATTGACTTGGTTCTACAATCTCTGACAGAAAGCTATTCACGGTTTAATATGAATTTTAACATGAATAAGATCGAGTGTACACTCTTTGAGTTACTGAACATGTTTAATACTATTGAGCCCAACATCAAAGCTAATAGTGGGCAAATCTTGGTCATTGATTCCTTTTAAGGCACTAAGAGGAAGTCTAAATGAGACTTTGGGAAAGCATCTAAGATGACTAAGGCAGTTAAAGTAAATAAGGATAATACCAAGTCTGATGACAATTGATATCATTGTAGAATGAAAGTCATTGAAAGAGGAACTGTAAGGCTTACTTCGCGAGCTTGAAGGGAAATAAGTCTTTTGAAACTTCTACTTTGAATATCTTTATTATTAAGGTTCATTATCTTTTTGGGTATTGGATACTAGATATAGATCTCATATTTTGATAAACATGCAGAAATTAACTAGAAGCAAGCCATTGCAGAACAGAGAATTTTATCTACGTGTTAGAAATTGAACGGTTGCTGCATTACTTGTAGGAACATATTTTTGTCATTGCCTTTAGTCTTAGTATTAGAATTAGAGAAATATTTTTTTGTTCTCATCATTATCAAGAAAATTATTTAAATTTCATGCTTGAACATGAATTATTTCTCAGTTAATATTAAGGACAATTGTTGCTTCTTTTATCTTGATAAGATAATTAATGATGACGGTAAATTGCTACTAGATGAAGTTTCTCTTATTTCATTACGTTTATTGATGATCATTCTAGATATGGTTATATATAAAGTTGATGAAATTCAAGCATGAAGCATTTGAAAAATTCAAACAATTTAAGCTAGAAGTATATAAATAACTAAGGCATTCTCACACTAAGAACTGATCAAGATGAAAAATGTCTTAAAGGTGAATTTTTAATTTATCCAAAAGAGAATATGATTATGTCACATTGGACTCCATCCATATACCACAAAATAATGGTATATCTAAAATAAGTGCTCTGAATTGGATAAACTAGAGTCTAAGTCAAATAAATTTATATTTGTGGGATATCCAAAAGAGATAATTGGCTATAAATTCTATAATTCAAATAGAAGAACGTCTTTGTCTTAAGACATGCCATCTTTCTAGATGAAGAGTTCATTCTAGGAAATGATTGTGGGAGCAAATTAGAAGCTGAATAGATGAAGAGTTCATTATAGGAAAGGACTGTGGGAGCAAATCAGAAGCTGAAAAGGTTCAAGAGTCCACATAAATAATTGACCAAGTAGATGAACTTGAGTTTGCTCCACACATGTTGAGGGAAAAATTCTTGATCAGGAAGTAAAGACACATGAGGACACTTCGACTGAGCATAAGTCTAGTAGGATCATTTGACTTCCTAGAAGGTACAAATTCACGATTACTATTAGGCATTAATAATCGAAGATGATGAACCTTCTAATTACGTAGAAGCAAAGTCAAGTTTTGACTCAGAGAGATGGCAATAGGCCACAAAATTTATGATGAACTCAATGTCAATATGGATGGAAACACAAGAAAAAAGTCGATATGGATAGACACGCCCATACATACAAAATAAGGCTAGTAGCAAAATTTTATAAACAAAGACAAATAGTTGACTTTGACGAAACATTTTCACCTGTAGTCATGCTTAAGTCCTTTCAAATTTTGCTTGCTATAGTTGCATATCATAATTATGAGATATGACAAATGGATGTCAAAACTGCATTCTTTAATAGGAACTTGCAAGAGGAATATTTATATTACACAACCGAAAGGTTTTGAATCCAAAGATGTAACAAGGTATGGAAACTTGATCGATCCATATATGAATGTAAATAAGTCTCTGAGAGTTGAATCTTCGCTTTGATGAGAGAATAAAAAAGACTGTGTAATTACAAAAAGACAAGTGGGAGCGCTTTCGAGTTCCTAATATTATATGTAGATGTCATTATTAATGGAAAACAACATCCTCATGAGTTGATCAGTGAGATTATGATTGTCAAAAAAAAATTCCATGAAAGATATAGGAAAAGCAACCTGATTTCTAAAGATTGATCAAGAAGATTGTTTGACTCATCTCAATCTACATAAATAAAATCTTAAGAAAATTTTATATGGAGAAGATATACTGAGTGTTCATGGATACATGGATGCTAACTTTTAGTTAGATTAGAATGATAGCGAATTTCAATCCGAATATGTGCTTACTCTTAATAATGGAGCGATTAGTTAAAAAGGTTCTAAATAGGTGACATCCGCTGTTTCAATAACAGAAGCTTAATTATTACTGCTTCATAAGCAAAAAAAAAAAAAAAAATTTGAGGTATGAATCATGAAGTTCTTTAATAAACTTGGAATAGTTCCTAATATTGTTGATCTCATACATCTGTGTTGTAATAACAATGGAGCTATTGCCAAGCGAAAGAATGAAGGTCTCATCAACGATCTAAACATGTGTTAATGTGATATCATCTCATTAGAGAGATCATATAAATAAATTATATAAAGAAAGAACGAATTCTCACAAGTGATAATATTGCAGATCCATTGACAAAGAGTCGTCACAGCATATACATGATTGTCAAGTAAACTCTTTAGTATTAGATATATAAGTGACTAAATCTAGTACAATTGGAAGTTTGTAAGTGTGATACCCTGGGTTGAATCGATTTTGGGCGAACCACTTTTAATATAATTAATATGTTTTATTTATTTGATTGAATTATTATTCTGAAAAATTAAATTAATAGAGGCCGTAGATTTAAGTTTTGATAACTTGTTAATTACAAGGAGTTGTGATTGTGAGAAATAAATTATATATGGCTGAATCTTAAATTATCAATGGTCGTAAGTAATAATAAAATACGGATGTCCTTATTACGGATAGACTAGCATGTGTGACATTTCTCATTTAATAAGTGAATAGCTGATCTCACAAGTTAAATGTAGTGATATTTAAATGGACGTGTGAATGTTTTGTTGAGAGAACAAAACATTGGAGACCTCCTGAAGATATTCCACATGGATAAGTATTTGAGCATCAATTGTTAGACTTAAATACTTGGTAGTGGAATTGGTTATTCAACTAAAGATCATTATAGTACCTTGTACGATGTTAATCGAACTTTGCTGATGTCGAATGTTGTTTTGTCAAGAGTCAGTTCGGGTATATCAAGAATCATATGAATGTTATGAATTATCAATACATGATTCGTCACTCTTAGATAGTAAGAGTTTTATGATCTACATTTCATTCAATTAAATTGATAACGAAATCCTTGGCCAACGTAATTTCATAAGTCGAAAAGAATTTCGACGTTTATTGAAAGAGTAGGAAAAAAGATATGATTGATAATTAAGATTTTTACACTTTCATATCTCGTAATTGATCATATCATATTGACGAAAGAAATATAGTTTCATCATAAACAATAAGTTTTATTTTGTCACATCGCGTGACATTTTTCGTCACATGTATTCCCTGACATATTATTAGACGTCAATCTGGGACGACGAATGTGAATTAATTAATTTGGGTGAAATAATGTATCTTATTTTTATTAGATAAAAAAAAAATTCACATTGTCCGATATCGTGATTGAAAATCTAATGGGCCATACACAAAAGATAGAACTAGAAGAATTCTATTATGAATTAATTAATTGACAAGTGTTGGACATTTGTAGAATTAATTAATTGATTTTTTTATTAATGAGTTTCAATTAATTGATTAGATTAATTAACTCATGGGCTAAGTTTAATTAATTATATTAATTAAATATTGGATTGGCCTATGTTTAATGGGGAGGTCAAGCCCACTTAAACTTTTATTAATAAATGGTTAGGATTTGAAAAATCATAACACATTTTTTACAATATCATAATCTTGCTAGTAAAAGAAGGAGAAATCATAATCTTTCATTCTAGTAATTCTGTGTGTATTACAATTGAGGTTTGAAAAGATCGTGGTAGATCAAGATTCACAAAAAGAAGCAAGATCGTGAATGTTCCTGATCAAGATTTTCAAAGGAGGTCAAAGGATTTACCCAAATGTATAAATTTAATTACAATTTCTATCTAAACACAAAGACGATATTTGAAGGAAATTGAAATTATTTTAAATTAAGCTGTACAAGACTAATAAAATTCCCAACAGATGGTACCATGTTTCGCATCCTCATCCCACTTGGGTCACTGCAATGCCAATGCGGAATGGAAAGGAGAAAATTTTTGTTCTCTCTAAATAAAAAGTCCGCGTACCCAATTCGCAAGGTTAGCATGTATAGCTTACAAGCCCGGACCAAACTTAGATTGGCTTGTCTAGTGAAAAATCGAGCTAAACTCGACCTTGGATTAGTGTAAATGTGGACCCGAGCCATCCATGGAGATGGAGCCAAGGCTCATAGCCTGATAGCCATATTAACAATTATCTACCGGTATTGGAAATTCTCTGATATTTTGTGTTAAAAGTATAAAACTGAGTGATACATATGTTGTGGGGACATCCGAAGTAAAAGAATAATAATATAAGCTACCTTTAATTCTCAACCAATAGTGTCATTGCTATCACCCATGCACTAAAGAAGAAGATGACATTAACTGGTGAAATCAAAGGGGGCCGTTGGTTTTAGATAAAAATGTAAACTTCCACCATAACCCTCTTTTCTCTTATCTTCCCAATTAAAAAAAAAATAATAATAAATAAAAATTACGTCTGATTCATTTTTTCTTTTAGCAAAATCAAGAAAACCCATAATTTTTTTTTATTTTTTAATTTCGTGCAAAAGTATATTTGATGTATAAATATCTCACAATATAAAGACAGGTTGATGATAATGGCGGATTCTACGAGAGTAAAAGCCTCAACTACAACTACTTTTCTTGCAGCCAAATTTTTTGTTTGTCCCGACAATATCTTCTTCTCCCATAATTCCCATCTTTGCAATTTGTTTCTTTCTTGGCGATATAATCAAGAATACCCATAAGGCAAAACCCCCCAAGATGCTTTAAAATTTATTTTATTTTTATTCAGAAGTAGAACTTTTTCTTGTTCTCGTTCAATTGAATAGAAAATGGCCGTGGCTATGGCTTTCACTGGGAGTAATTTTGGGCTTCACAGTAATTTGAAAGCTGTTGAAAAACAATCCATTTCAAAGGCCGCTCCTTTGAGATGCTTCTTTAGTTTGGATTCAGTTCATCCTTCATGCATTATACCCAAAAGGAGGTAATTCATTTATATCAGCATTTTTCTTGGTGTGTTTGGTTATAGATACAGAAATTGCTTTTTCTCTTTTGTTTGAATTTGTAATTTGAATTTTTGAATCTTTCTGTGATTTGAGTTTACTCATTCTGATTTTTGTAGGCTTGCTCTGTTAATCATTTTGTATTCTTGATTAATTGGTTGCATTTTCTTGAGTTTGGATTTGTTGAGGAAAAAGAGTGTATTATTAGGACATTGATTTTTTTTTATTTTTTATTTTTCCCATTATCAGTGCATAAATTTAGTTATCTTTGATGCTCAAGATTTAGTTTTTAGCTAATGTAAATCTTTGATTGTTTAAAAATAGCTGTTGTAAAGCCTAAAATATAAATTATATTTCCCTTTTCACTTATCTAACTGGTGGTTTCGTTATTGTTTTTTCGAATGAAGTTCCTCCAGCTGGAAATTATCCTCTGGATTGGCTAAATTTGTCAACGACCGTCAAACAATTCAGTAGAAATTATCAGAATCGTAACTACAAAAATAATGTATCACGACTCATAAATATAACTGCATAGCTCAAGACACTTGACTGATTCAGTTGCAACATCCAAATCCTTCCTATAAAGTCCTTTTATGTCTGGTTGTCTTGTTTCAGCTTGTCATTTTCTGCGAGTACCATTGTTGGAAAAGCGACTCAGGCCACAGCTGTTGAGGTATCAAAAACTGTTTATTGCTTCAATTATTTTTTCGTTTGAATATTTAACTGCTCATTACTCATTGCTAAAATAGCTAGTTTGATTGTGGAAATTGGCAAAGCAGGGTGGAAATTCTCCAGAAACTGATACAGTTCCAATACCCAGTGTTCTGATAGATCAAGACTCAGATCCAGATGCTACAATCGTAGAGATAACTTTCGGGGATCGTCTTGGGGCTCTTATTGACACAGTATGATGCCACTCTTTTAGTGCATGTTTAGTATGCACTACTGCATATATAAGACTAGACCCTATAATTTTTCTTGTTTAATACTATCCAGTTCTCCTTAAAACATGCCATTGTCTACATTTCTAGGTTCTACATAGTTGGATCTAAACAGGATTCTATAGTTGGTTATCAACATTAATTTCGCAGAAGATATTTGGTGCCTGTTACGTGATTGTTGGCCTATGTGTTTCAGATGAATGCTCTTAAAAATCTTGGACTGAATGTTGTCAAGGCAAATGTCTACCTTGATTCATCTGGGAAGCACAACAAATTCGCTATCACTAAAGCGTAAGTTTAATCCTGGAATCCTCTTTTATAAGCTCTTTACATAGTAAATGTTCTGCTTTGTTTTGTTTGCGGAATTCTCTGTCAGTGAAGTCAATATTTTTATGGACTCTGGGGATTTAGATGTCTGATAGTGCCAACTCGATGTCATATTCCATTGTTCCTGATCATTTAGACATAAAAAAACATTCAGTTTTGGGACAAACGGACTGCTATCCTTTTCTTAAAGGCTCAAACTTGGGGTTCTTGTCAATAATATTTGCCTATAGCCTTGGAAATGTCAGAAATAGTATGTGAGACTGAGACATCCATTTCATATCGGCTCGACTTCTGTATTCCTCTCTAATGTCTTGTTTGCCTGAGCTTGAAGTATGTGTCAAAGTTCACTAGCTCGGTTGTCAAACATACACGTGAATAGAGAATCACATAGATATTCTAAAATTTATAGAAGAAAAGTATCTATTGTGAGTTTGAGGAATCCAAACCTGGAAAAGTTTCTAACTTTATTTCCAAATTCTTCAATTAATTATATAGTTGATAAAAGGTAATTTTTATTATTTTATTATTTTTTATTTATTTGGTGATTTTCATTATCTTTATACGGGGCTTGTTTACAGCTCAACAGGGAGAAAGGTTGATGAACCCGAGTTGCTCGAGGCAATACGTTTGACAATAATTAACAATCTGATAGAATATCATCCGGTATTCTTCTGTTAATGAAATTTCTAATAGATTACCTCTTTCATGGCTTTTATTCTGTAATTTTATTGCTATTTCTGAATGAGTTTTCCAGGAGTCAAGTTCACAGTTGGCTATGGGTGTCGCATTTGGTGCCATGCCACCAAATCAAAAGGTATTTACCCCTCATTATTTGTCTAACTGTTAAGGGATATCTAACACATAGAATAGAGACAAAAATATTAATCAACATATAAGGATTTGAACTACTCATCTTAATAAGGTTGACATTTTAAGATGAAATCCTCAAGTCTTAATATGTATTTGAGCCTGTTAATCTCCAACAAGCAATTTAATTCGACTAAGACTCATAATGAGTACTTGGGTTTCAAGATTGGTGTTCTCGTATGACTTACCATTGCATGTTAAATGATAATCCCTCATTGAATAAAGATGAAAATATTAATGGTTGAACTATTCCTCTTAATAAGATTGTCTTAATAATGGCTGCGTCTTTCTCTTTATAGTTTGGGTGTATATTTAATAATTTAGCAATTAAATTTCAACACAACAATCAAATAATTCTCCATTGACTTGTTGAGAAAAAAATGAAGTTTGAACTTTAATTTAAAGCTCATACGGAAACAAGTCGATCTTGAACAACTGGTGGGTATGATATAATTTGGATTGTGCCAAAAGGTTGTGTAGGTATTGTTACCATAAGTATATCGAGAACGTCGATGAGTGTAACATCGTGCATGGAATTTTATTTACACACAAATAGTCAACCTCTCTGATCCTGATCAGCTAACAGTTTACTCTAAAATTGAGCATTACTTCCTTTATGGTTACAAGTCTCATGCAAAAATGGACATTTATTTGAAGATTAAAATTTATTGCAAGTATGTTAATTTGTCTGATTGTCTTTGTGCAGATTGATGTGGATATAGCTACCCATATCACCGTCCATGAAGATGGTCCTGAACGAAGGTACGTACATAGAGCATGTCAATATTGCACGCATTTAGCAGTTGAACTAATCACTGGATTAAGTGCATGTTCGGTAAGCTTAAAAAGAAAAAGTAGTAGTGTGTGCTAAAAACTTTTGGACTACTATTTGTTTCTTATTTTTAAGTAAAAATGTTGCTTATCTTAAACTTACTATCAAAATAAATAACTTGCCTCTTTAAAAATTATTGTAAAAACTGACATATTTACGCATAAGTAAGCTTTTTAAGCTTAGC
>CAIGRF010365066.1:30502-44788 GCA_903798235.1 Fraxinus ornus | reverse complement strand
TGTCGTGAGATAATAATATTTGTTTTACAATAGATTTGGGCATTCGAGGCGATTCCAACATTGGGAAAGAAGTTTGCTATGAAATATCTAGATGCAATCCCAAGAATGGTCGCTTGGGAAATGTCAAAGAGGTTAGCATATGTCGCCATTGATAATGTGTTGAAATCGAAAGAGGTAAATTGCCATTTTTTTAAAGTTTAATAGAACAAATTGTAGAATTAGCTTAGTGAATGACTAATGATTTGCACGATTTAATATTTGCAATCGGATGTTCATTCTAAACAGATTCCCACTGAACTCGAACTCTATGCGGTCTATTGGAAAAAGTTGACACCAATCGTGGGAGAAGATAAGAGTGCTTCACACCATTCCGAAGGAGATGAGGCTGAGCATGATGCCGAGCCACATTATGCATTCCACCAACACTCTCCCAGAGCATCTTGACCACTATCGGTATCTCATGACATCAACATAGCGAATTTATTGAGAATGAAAATGGAAAAACTTGAGGGAAGACTACAAGAAGTCATATCAACTCGATTTGATCGGGTGGAGAAAAAGGTTGACAGGTTGCTTGAATTAATTATGGCGAGTTGATTTCATTCGGCAACAAGCGGATTTGATGGTGCTACGAGTAGCACAGCTTATGTACCAGAATATGAACAAAAAGGTGTGTTGGAAAAGGAGGCTGGATTTGATAATATGACGGATGTGCCTGTAGGTGAAAGAAGTGTGGAAGAGTTTGAGAATAACCCAAAGTTAGAAGATAAGGTCAGAAGAAAAAGGAAGGGAGCTAAGGTTGGATCTTGGGATGATATGAAGGAGCAAGAAAAGGAAAAAATGGTCAAAGAAGGTGTTGAAAAAGAAACAATGGTAGATGATGAGCATCCTGACGTAGAGAAAGGCATCTCTGATTTTGTGACACCTGAGAAACTTGAGGTGGATGCGAATGAATCCACACAAGGTATGTAAAAAACAAATTGATGTTCAGCTTCATATTATTACCTCCAAATTAAACAAATTCTAGATTTGTAATTGTTGGTACTTGCAACATATAGGTGACAGTGTACAAATCGACAAGGTAGGATGTGAATCATCAAAAGGACGAGGGTATCGTCCAAAGAGAAAAGCACGCTTATTGTGTTCTCCCTTCACGAACTTGACAAAAAGGAGATCATCGTCGTTTTAGTGCAGAGAAACGAGACCGAAGGCGTTTTAGTCACGATTTCATCTGAAACGAGTTCAAACTCGTCAAATTTGTTCTCAAACGACATGGATTTTGTTACGTTATTTCTTAGGTTTAACACTATAACGATATCATTGTCGTTTGATATGAAAGGAAACGATGTAAGTGTCGTTTTAGTTATGATTCTATATGAAACAATATGGATATCGTTTTTAATGAAAGGAAACAATATAAGCGTCGTTTTAGTTATGATTTTATATGGAACGATATAGATATCATTTTTAATGAAGGAAACGATATCAAATTCGTTTGAGTTATTATCTGAAGTGTAACGCTATAACGAAATAATTGTCGTTTGATATGAAAGGAAACGATATAAGTGTCATTTTAGTTATGATTTTAGATGAAACGATATGGATATCGTTTTTAATGAAAGGAAACGATATCAAATTCGTTTGAGTTGTTATTCGAACGTCCCCGATCATTCGGCATACCTTCGACATACGTATGATGACAAAAAAAGAGCATCAAGTGGGCTAATAGCACTCAAATGGCTCAGAAAGAGCGAACGGAGATAGTTTCTTTCTATCAACATAATTCAAAAGTGATAGAGAACTATAGAAACACAAATGTTCCCGTAGTTTCTTTTGAGGGAGAGTAAACTCGCTCAATGACATATTTTTGTTGTCCTACGTACGAAAATGTATGTCAAGTGGCATGGATGATCGAATCGTCGTTTTGTAGGCATAACGATATAATTCTCGTTTTCTGTAAAAAGAAACGATACCAATGTCGTTCTAGTTATTATTTGAACTGCAACGATTTCAAACTCGTCAAATTTGTATTGAAACGATATGAATCTCGTTACTTTATTTCGTGGGTTTAACACTACAATGACATCATCGTCGTTTCATATGAGACGAAACGACATATATGTCGTCCTAGTTACGATTTTGATTGAAACGAGTTTCAACTCACCAATTTGTACTAAAACGATATGGATGTCGTTACTTTGTTTCGTGGGTTTGACACTACAACGACATAGTTGTCGTTTTATATGGGAAGAAACGACATTTATGTCATTCTAGTTACGATGTTGACTGAAACGAGTTCCAACTCGACAAATTTGTACTGAACGATATGGACTTCGTTACTTTGTTTTGCGGGTTTGATACTACAACGACATAGTTGTCATTTTATATGGGAAGAAACGACTTCTATGTCGTTTTAGTTACGAGGTTGACTGAAAGGAGTTCCAACTCGACAAATTTGTACTTGAACGATATGGACGTCGTTACTTTATTACATGAACGATTTCAACATCATTATGAAACTCAGTGAAGCACTGTGTATTTCATACTGAAACGATATTGAAGTCCTTGTTGATTACAGGAACGATGTCTATATTGTTATGAGAATCAGCGTGTATCTCATACTGAAACGATATCCAAGTCATTTTGTTGTTACGGGAACGATTGCAATATCGTTACGAAGATCAGTGAAGCAGTGTGTATTTCATACTGAAACGATATTCAAGTCGTTTTTTGTTAAAGGAACGAAGTCAATATCGTTATGAAAATTAGTTCAATTTTCGTATTGGAAAGATATCTATATTGTTTATAGTTCAGGAACGATTTCAGTGTCGTTACTAGAATGATTGTGTATCTTTGTACTATCAACTGTGACTATATCAACGTCGTTTGCATTTAATGTGGCATAAAATAAACACGAAAAAGTAAAATGAGGCAATGTCATTTCAATAGTACAAAAGCATATTTATAGCACAATGCTTACAAGATTTAATAACTCATCCTGTGCTTCGGATAAGTACAAAATTATACGGCTACAAATCAGGACAATGTTACAATTTTAAGTTTCACTACCAGCTGATTGGCTCGTGCAAGTGGATCGAACATGACCATTTTTCTTGCACCTACTGCACTTGCGAGGTGTACGTGTCTCTCCAGCTGAGCTTTTCCTCTTTTTTGACGTTCGCCCACCATGTCTTCGTGTCAATGGTGGAAATACTTCCCTAGCCATTACATGCTTGGAAATTCGCCATTCGACCTCATTTAGCAAAGGGTATACGAATACAGAATACGCTTGCTTCAAACAAATACTAGTATAAAAGTGGCTACATAGATTATAGCCATAATTTCCTTTAAACCTTACAGCAACAAAGCATATGGGAACTTGTCTAGATCAAATTTCCTACACGTACATGTCTTTTCATCTAAATCCACAAAGTGGTGTTCTAAACTGTCACCAACTTGATAAATGTCTGGAAATACCTGATTTACCTCCAATCTATTTGATTCATTATATTTCATACACATCTTTTTCTCTAAAGTTGGCGTGAGGTGGGTCACACATTTTTCCGCTTCAACATGTCTTTCATAAAACCACATTTGCAATGTCTCTCGAATATATTCAATCAAACCAACTATGTCTCACAACAGAGTGAACTTGCATTTGCAGATACAATCCGACTACATTCAACATCATTATCATTCACTACATTCCAACTATAAAGTTCATCCATGGGTAACTCCACATTATTGTCATCTGCTATAGGAGAATTATCATCGCCATCTACTCTTCCAAGACTATCTTCACTTACATCAAAATCATTACAATATATAAATATTCCATCACTGCTGTCATGGTTAGCATCATCGACCGTTCGAACATGTTCCTCCTCGCTGTTCATATTTGTAATTTGTTCTTCACCCTCTGTTAGTAATAAACATCCTTCATCACCAAAATCTTCTTCATTTTCACCTTCATTTGAAATGGTTACACAAAGAAAAGTTTCTTTACAGACAGATAGAAACCACTTCACATTATTTCACAGTTAATTATGGTCGGAGCAGCTGGAGCTTTAGATATTATAGGGACAAGAGCTGAAATCTCCATCTTATACACCCTTGTATCAATGTTCAACACCTCTTTGATTTTTTCATACAATCCCACATAAGAAATAGATTTCGCAACAAGAATATAAGTTGTTTTTCCTTTGTCATTCCCTGTATATTTTCATTTTCATGCACCTTCAATTGATTGTTCATATTCAATTGGATAACAAACTGATATCTATACCATATTCGCGGTGTCCATAACTATAATTCAATCTAAAAATTTCATCAAATCTCAAACATAACACAGTACTGATAACGATATGATAGTCGTTATGGATTGTATAAAACGACATGTAAGTCGTTATGTACAGAAAAAACGAAACGTACGTTTTATAGTACAACAATAAAAAGAATAGCCAAACATGTCTTTGCCAACTTACATTTCCCTCCAATTAATACAAATAACTGGTAATGAGAAAATGGGTTGGGAAGTAACCCATATCAAAACTCTAATCCAATGTTAAAATGAATTCAAAATCATTTTTCACAAATGAACACCATAAACATATAGACACAACATAAAAGATTTATTCAAAAAAGGAGAAAGAAAGTAACTCAAAAATTGAAAATTTACAATACCCTCTTCTTCAAATGTCCAACAAGAATTTTGAAAGATTATATTACTCATTTCAACCAAATGAGAGTTTAAGGGAAAGAGAATGTAGAGTTTATGGTTTCTTTAAGTAGAGAAAAATGTTGATGAGAAAATGAAAGGATTGCATACCTGCAGAGAGCTGGTTTTTGAAGAACAAATGGAAGGTAGAATTCAATTAGATTTAAATGGAAATTGAAATGAGAATTAGGGCAATAATGTCTTTTTGTATACAAGGACATTCTAGTCATTTACAAATTATATTTTTCATTTTTCATAAATTTAGGCCTTCTAACTAAAGAACTTAGTTGATGGACTTTTTATACTGAAATTTGGTTTGACTAGACCCATTAAATGAAGGAATGCTACAACTACAAGGGGTTTTTTACAGAGGGAATGTGTGGTGTGTTTACAGGGAAGACACAACATTGGGGGTGGGGTGGATTTTTTATTTTTATTTTTCAAACATGTGGGGCCTGCCAGTATCTCTCACCTAGCAGGCCCCTGTGAAATGCCTCATGTACGTGAGACTTTATACTTAAATGAAGTCCCCATCTCTTTTCCTCCAATGATCATGTGTTCAATTTCAAGAAACGGAGAACTTTGAAAAAAATGTCATGTGCCCAACCAACTTATAATGGGTTAAATTCATCGGTGGCCACCCAACTTTAAACTTGATGTCCACATGACCACCCAACTTGATTTTATTTCACCGTAGCCACTTGATTTTATATTTAATGTCACCATGGCTACCCATTTTGATTTTATTTCATCAAGGTCATCTAATTTCATATAACGTTTCATTATGGCCACTCAATTTCATATAATATTTCATCATGACCATTCAACTTCTTTTTATCATTTTCATTAATTNTTTTTTTTACCATTTTCATTAATTTTAGGAGGGGTAAAACGGTAAATTTTCATTATATATATAAAATAAATTTTAAAAAATTAAAATAAAAACTTATCTTGAAAAAATTACTTAGAAAAATAAATTAAAATAAAAACATATATAAAAAAAGTTACTTAGAAAAATAAAAAGTTATTTTATTCTTTCAAAAAATAAAATAAATTAATAAAACTTATTTTAAAATAAACCTTTTAAGTTTTTTTTTAAAATAAATTTTTATTTAATTTTTCTTAAATTTCCTTTTTTTTTTATGTGTAATGCAAAGTTACCGTTTTACCCCTTTTAAAATTAATGAAAATGTTATATGAAATTAAGTGATCATAGTGAAACATTATATGAAATTGGATGGCCTTGGTGAAATAAAATCAAATTTGGTGGCCATAGTGACACTAAATTTAAAATTGAGTGGCAATAGTGAAATAAAATCAAGTTAGGTGGCCATGTGGACACCAAGTTTAAAGTTGGATGACCATCAATGAATTTAACCATATACTCCAAGCATAAAGTTGGGTTAACCCTTCTATGACGATAAAGAAAATTGTGTAGTGATATTGCACGGCATTTCAATTTGAGGGTGTGTCCTCAATTGAAATTGTGATGGATTTTAAAAATCATTCTAAATTGAGGTGTCTTTAATTGAGATTTTAATGAAATTCCTTAAAATTTATGATGTCCCCAATTGAAATTTTAATGAAATCTTTCAAGATTTAAGTATCTTCGATAACTGGTAGATTTTAAAATATTTTGTTAATGGATGAATTTTAAAATATTTTAATGGATTTCAAGCTTAAAAATACATATATTCAAATCTTTTGAAATTTCACCGTATTTAATGAAATTCTTACAAAATTTGTGAAAATCTATTCAAATACGGGTGTCTTCGACTAAGATTTTGATAGATTTTAAAATATTATAAATCCTAATGAATTTTGTAGATTTAAATGGATTTCCAACAATTTTAGAAGAATCTCATCAAATATGATGAAATTTTAAGAGATTTGATTATATGTACTTTTAATCTTGAAATCCATTCAAATTTTTTAAAATTATTATATTAACATTTTTTTAAGAAATTAAAATTTTAATTAATCTCATTAAAATCCATTAAAATAGAATACCTAATTTTACAAATCCGTCATCACATTCAGCGATCCATTTGCCTCTTGCGTGCGTCTGTGTTTGTGTGGCGCTTCACATATGGCTTCCAGAACTGCCCAACGAGGTAACCTTCCATCAAAATTTATACACCAACTAAAATGCCCGACACAATTCGAAACCCCAACCCCTCGTCAAAAATTCAAAACTGACGGTAAATTATCTTCACAAATCAACACCAATTATGCATTAATCTCCTTTGATGTTAGGCTCAAATTGAAACCCTCGTCACCCATCTCATCATTTAACAAGTTGCTGGGCTCTGTTGCCAAAACCAAGAATTATCAAGAGGTCATTTATATGTACCAGAGGATGGTTGAAGATGATGTATTGCCGGATATTAGTACACTTAATGTTTTGCTCAATTGTTACTGTTGCTTGAATAGGGTTGATCTTGGTCTTGCTGTTATGAGTGGGGTTTTTAAGAGGGGGTATAATCCAACTATTGTTACTTTCAATTCATTGTTTAAGGGGTTATGTAGGATTGGAAATTCTGAAGTGGCGCTACGGATGCTCGAAGAATTGGAGAACAGGAAGGGAAGGTCTGATTGTAGGCCTGATTTGATTTGTTATAACACACTTATTGATGGCCTCTGTAAAGAGGGGCTGTTGAACAAGGGTAAACAATTGTTTTTGCAGATGAAGGATAGGGGAATTATGCCAGACTTGTTTACATATAGTGGTTTAATTCGTGGTTTTTGCAAGGCCAATAAGTGGGAGGAGGCAAAGCTGTTCTTCATTGAAATGGTGGATCAAGACATTCGTCCTGACGTAATATTGTTTAATATATTGATAGATACGCTTTGTAAGGAGAGGAAGACTAATGAAGCTAATGAGTTGGTAAACATGATGATTCAAAGGGGTGAAGAGCTAACCCTGAGTGGTTGTTCAATTGGTCAGGCTTTGAGTTTGTTCCTCAATGGTCACGGTTCGAGTCCCCTCAGGGCACTGAGGTGAGTACTCGGCTGTAAACTTCAGGGCCCCATGAGATTAGTTGAGGTGCGCGTAAGTTGGCCCAAACATCCACGGTTATCAAAAAAAAAAAAGGGTGAAGAGCTAAGTTGTGTTACATTTAATATTTTGATGAATGAGCTCTGCTTAGAGAGTAGGATTGATGATGCAAGGGAATTGTTTGTTTCGATGGAGGTTAAAGGCTATAAGCCAGATGTTGTAAGCTACACCGTGTTAATTAATGAATATTGCAAGTGTCAAAAATTGGAAGAGGCCATGAGGTTTTTCGAAGAAATGGTACGCAAAGAATATAAGCCAAATATTACATTCAATAATTTGTTGACCGGTCTATTTCACGTAGGCAAAGTTGAGGATGCACGTGAACTTTTTGCAAAGATGAAAGTCCATGAAGTCACTCTGGATTCTGCTACTTATGATATATTATTGGATGGTTTTTTCAAAAATAATTGCCTTGCAGAAGCAATGGGGCTGTTTCATACTCGTAGAAAGATCTGCCCTTAATCTTCGCATTAACACCACCTATAATTGTATCACTGATGGATTGTGTAAAGCACGAAAGCTTGATTTAGCGAGTGAGCTATTTGGAAACTTGTCTCATAAGGGTTTGGAAGCAACAGTTTTTACATATTACATCATGATTGATGGCTTTTCTAAATATGGAAATATGGAAATGGCAAATAATTGGTTTATGAAGATGGAAAAGGAAGGTTGTGCACCGTCTGTGGTCAATTTTAACACGCTCATGCAAGCATTTTGCAATCTTAACGAGGTATCAAAAGTGGTTGAACTTCTTGTGAAAATGAGAGAGAGAAATATCTCCCCATATGAATACACAATGTATTTAGTTCGAGATATTTTATCCGGCAATCCAAATCATTCTGAATTGGAGAGTTCCAGCCTATTGAACCTTGTAATTTTATTTCATTTCCGTTGTATTTGTTTGTTCAAATTCGGTACAAGAAATTCACAAAAAGATATTCGGTGTTCGCAAATCAATTTCTTCTAATCCTAGATTTTACAATCTGTTTGTTGTCGTTGAGATCTTCCAATCCATTTCAATAGCAAATCAGAGCCATATTTAATCTGCAGATTTGAGGTTATAAAACTTTTTAGCTCTCCACTGATGTGAAAGTTGTATCGAGCTCATCTTGTTGAGAATAATTTGGGAAAGCAAAAATTTATCTATTGAAGTAACATAGAAATATCCTCAGGCAATACTATAAAACAGGACTCTTCTCTTCCCTGAATCGGGAAGAGAGCAGTCTTCCTGATTTTGGCCTTCGCCAAATTTTTTTTTTTTTTTTGAAATTCTTTTTGTCAATCCCATAAAATACTATACCCGATTGTAAAAGAACTTATCCATTTAAGTGGCAATTTTCATAGAAAACAAAGGCAAACAAACAATAAAACTAAATTTTAGTTTTGGCGTTTGTTTGGCTTTGTTTTCTATGAAAATTGCCACTTAAATGGATAAATTTTTTTACAATCGGGTATAGTANTTGCCCCTTTTTGATGTTTTTCCAGAAAAATGGTTGTAAAGCATGGAATATAGGCTTGAGGATTTGAAGCTTCTCTTTCTGTGGTATAGTTATTACACCATGGATGATAATCGTCTAAGTCAGCAATCTGCAATTTCTAGCTATATATTTTTCTAGTCTTGTTGGCTGTTATACTTTTAGTCTCACATCCACTTCTACAATATCGGTAGTAGCAATGCAAGTTAGTCTGTGATCTGAATGTTCAAATCTTAAGTTTTTCATTTGAATGCTCAGTTCACCCATGATTCATTTGTGACGTGGGATGACAGTTCTAAGATGAACTTAAATCCTTTTAGTGACGATGGATTATATAAACCCAAGACTGAGTGTTAATGAGATTTGAGGTATGGAGTTCTTGAACCTGGTTTCAGGAAAAAGCTGGAAAGTTGTGATGACGCAGTTGGGTGCTAATGAAAGCAACATGAAATTTCTTTACTTGAAAGGTACAATTAGTTTTTTTCTTAAAAATATGAAATGGGTTATGTAAACACTGGAAAGTGGGAAGATATTATTTCTGACACAATTTTGCAATTTCTAGCTATATATTTTTTTGGTCTTGTTGGCTGTTATACTTTTAGTCTCAAATGGAAGTGCAGAACGAATCTCTTGAGGCTCCCTTTTGAGTTCTTTATGGTGAGATACTTTGACCCCGGGATAGAGTTCTTTTTCAGTCTATTAATTTTCATTCGGATGATCAAGATTTCATCTGGATTTAGTGCATCATCACCCCTTTATTTTGATTGATAATTACTGTGTTTTGAGCCTAAAGTAGCAAGAGTCAGACTTTATGGGTCTCCATATGGACAGGACAATCATCAGTCATTTGATGAGGTAAAATGGAGACAAGAAAAGAGTATCAGATGTTCATTATTAATTTGCATAGCCATGATTCTTGACAACCAAGAATGGATATGGTTTATACTGAACCAGAAAGAATGTTTATGTAAACCACTAAACCAGAATTCAATTAAATGCAAGAAAATTTCACAATCCTATCCAAGAATATTTACATGGTGGGACAGATTAGGAGCTCCACAATATTGAAAAGAAAAGAAAATTTGTCATTTTTTTTTTAATTCTCTATGCCTGAAAATAACACTTGGTTCTCTTTCTCCACATAATGAAATAAGGTGCAAGCATCCACTCCTGCCTGCAGCAGTATCTAGTAATTCATTCTTTTCAACTTTCCATCATATCCTACCATCCCCAATAACATCCACATTTACATTGTTGATCTTTGCAAGTAACATCTGAACTGGCTTCACCTCCTAGTTGTTTGGTCCTGTAGATTTCATCTTAAATGCAAGTCCTACAGAACATTACCCCCTTAGAAATGAGCATGGCATCAACTGCCCTCTTTTGTGGTGGTTGCATTTTTGAAAATATGAGGGAATTGTCCTTCATGAACACCTCTGTGCACCACTTTGATTCAAAATTAGTCTATACACGTTTATTGGAATAATGAAATAAGCACTTTTGAAAACTCATACGAGGTATTCATAATACCTTTCCTCAGAGCTTTTCTATAGTTCTATTGAACAAAAAAATTTGATCATATGCATATCTCCACTACCATTTATTTAAAAAACTGCTGAAAGGACCAATCTCTCACAATTTTCTTAGACATAGCAAAAGCTGTCTGATGAGGACTCATTTTCGGTTTATGACGACTGCTTTACATACGTTGAGATGCAGTTTGTAATACCAAGATGAGGTATTAAATAATTGATTGCTTCATACCTATTTGTTTTCTTGTGTTCTTTGAATTCTTTTCTTCACTATCCTCACAACTCTTATTAATTGTCTTCAGGTGTCCATAATGATTCTTTGTAACATGCTTTTATCTAGCAGTAGATGACTAATTTTGGGGGAGAAGTGATCAAAGGGGATCAATCTGCCAATGAAATTTTGAGGTTATATGCGCATAGCATGCTTGCCAAGCTAAAGAATTGTTAATTTCAATGCATAGTGATTTGTAGTAGATTACTGAGGCTTGGCAAGAGCAGGCCAAATGGCTGACCGCTAATTGGTTACAGATCAACTAGTAGGGCTTTTCCCTTTTGTAGTTCTGAAAAAAAAAATTAATTATTTTATTTTAGAGTCAACGTTCTATTTCTACTACTAGTACAATTTCATTTACGGATTAGTGTTGTGATAACTGATAACAGTGATTCTTCTGCTTGATGCCGTCAAATTATTTTTTTAAATTTGCTTAGTAATGCAGTGTCTTTAGAGGTATTGCTTTCTCTATATTTAAAATTTACACTGTTGTCGACTCGTGTTAGTGGTTGGATTATGTCTATATTCAGGCTTGCTCACCTTCTGTTTTCGCTGCCACAAGTCTCTAGGTAATGAATTAGGGAAAATTGCCTCAGTGGTCTTCAAATATATTATCAGGGTAACTAGTTTGTTTCCTACCTTTTAAAAAGAGCAAGTTGGTTTAAAAACTTTTGTTATAGTTTGAGAATCATCTTGTTACCACGTCAATAGTTGAGGAACAGCACTACAGTTTTCGGAATGTGTTGTGAGGAATGAAAGATCAATTAATTGCCCTTGTTTGGGCTTCATTAAACTCAAAATTTGAGGGAAAATGTGTTTTGGAATAGTAATTTTTTGAATAATATGTGGTTAAAAAAGAAGAAATTTTTTTGAATTTACGTTGAGCTGTCATATTTTGTTTGGCATTATGGCTGGTGAAATACAAAGTGAAGACTTCAAAAAAACATTCCCAAAAAATAAGAGAAATTGAAAATACATGTGAACGAAGAAGGCGAATGGACTCACAGGAGAACGAACCAAGAAGAAGAAAATAGACTCGTGGCCTAGATGAAGCACGCTTGACAAGGACCAAGCAATTTGAGAGAAGGAACAAAATAAAAACATTAATAAAAATTCTGAACAACTTTAGAATCGATTGAAGGAAATAACACGTAATGTTACTAATAATCTGTATCTACTTGATCCCAAACTGGATGCTTGAATACCACACGAACATATCTTCAGTCAATGTGTCTCCTCGTCGTCCCTCTGACGCTTATGCTTAAGTTAGAAAGAGAATTTATGGGTAAGACTATAAGTTGGATATTATGTAATGTGTACCTGAATAATGAACTTTGGTCCTGTATTTATAGATATTGGTGATTGAATCCTAAAATGATTAAAACACCTATAGTCCATATCCTTATCATACAAAGTGTTTGAGTTACATTGAAAGTGCCCTAATTGAGTTTGAATCAGACCAGAGATGGATTTATGGTCGGCCCAATCCTCAGCTCGTTAGTTTTTTTTAGTGTGAGTAATTTTTTTTCTATGTATTAGTCCAACTTGTAGTATAGCCCTGGATCCGTCTCTGAATCGAACTACGATGGGTAAATAATTTGGATGAGATAAAGATTATGGAAAGTTATAATCAAAGTGGGATTAATGTTTCTAGAAGGTGTGCGATACGGATAAGGAAATGGTACATAGTATCAGGCCCAACCTCGTAAGGTCCGACCTCAATCCTTGGATATTTGGGGGAAGATGAGCTCGGGTTCTTGAGTTTGAGTTCGAGCTGTTATGAAACTGATCGCAAGATATGGCAAATAATGAAGAAATAGAGAAGATAATCTGTATCTACTTGATCCCAAATTGGATGCTTGAATACCACACGAACAGATCTTCAGTCAATGTGTCTCCTCGTCGTCCCTCTGACGCTTATACTTAAGTTAGAAAGAGAATTTATGGGTAAGACTATAAGTTGGATATTATGTAATGTGTACCTGAATAATGAATTTTGGTCCTGTATTTATAGATATTGGTGTTTGAATCCTAAAATGATTAAAACACCTATAGTCCATATCCTTATCATACAAAGTGTTTGAGTTATATTGAAAGTGCCCTAATTGAGTTTGAATCAGACCAGAGATGGATTTATGGTCGGCCCAATCCTTAGCTCGTTAGTTTTTTTTAGTGTGAGTAATTTTTTTTCTACGTATTAGTCCAACTTGTAGTATAGTCCTGGATCCGTCTCTAAATCGAACTAGGATGGGTAAATAATTTGGATGAGATAAAGATTATGGAAAGTTATAATCAAAGTGGGACTAATGTTTCTAGAAGGTGTGAGATACGGATAAGGAAATGGTACATAGTATCAGGCCCAACCTCGTAAGGCCCGACCTCAATCCTTGGATATTTGGGGGAAGATGAGCTCGGGTTCTTGAGTTTGAGTTCGAGCATTACCATTTTTGTGCGCATCAACACGTATTCAAAAGGCTTACTTAAGATCAGTATTTTCCTTCCAAACAAAGGTAATGAATGGGGTCCCTACGCAGATACTTGAACATCAGAAAATGGATCCTCTGATAGAAGATTAAGTTTTAAAGAACATCACATTTCTTGCTCAAACATTAGGTTTCACAGAGCAATAACAGCACGAGTGTTGGGAATCTACTTATGCATGCGCAGCTGAAATTAAACAATTTTCGATTCCCAAACAGGATTCGCATTGTGTTTAGATAGAAACTGTGATAGAAATAATACCTGTAATGAATTCTGGAAACTCTTTTGCTGATTGACGAACTCTAATGCTTTTCTTGAACTTGAACGATCACGAACTGCAATCCAAGCTGTCCAATTGTCCAGCCTCCAATGGTGATCCACACAGAGAACAAGAATGGTGGCTAGGGTTTTTCTTTTCTCGTGTTAGCAAGAATAATGAATAATCCATAATAGTTTTCAAATCTTAGGAGCCTATTAATGTAAGTCCAAGTGGGCTCGGCCCGTCTCTTAAACTAAACCCGGTCCAATATTTAATTAATCAAATTAATTAAATCTGGTCCATGAATTAATTAATTCGGGCCTTTTAATAAGCAACCAAATTAATTAATTATCCAACACTTGTCAATTAATTAATTGGTAAATCTCATTCTTCTGATTCTCTTTTGTGTGTGACCCATTAGGTCCCCGATCACGATGCCTAACGACATGAATTATTATTTTGATCTAATCAAAATTGATAAATTAAAATACCC
>CAIGRF010365043.1:28597-48654 GCA_903798235.1 Fraxinus ornus | reverse complement strand
AGAATTATGATTACTTTTAAACTTTATCAAATTAAGATTGCAATCAAACTCTATCCAAATCACGAAAAGATTATCATTATCAAAATCAACATTTATCACTCTATCGATACATAATTATTTGGCTCAAATAAGATAGGAATTTAAAACATATTTTATTTTAGTCCTCATTTTTTTCAAAATATTAAAAATATACCAAATAAAATTTTATTCTAAAATTTTCGAGGTGTTACAATTTCCCCTCTTTAAAAAAATTTCGTTCTCGAAATTACCTCAACTACTTGAATTCAAGTTCTAAATACTTGATCATTGACATAATTACAATATATCATAACATAAATCAAGAAAACTCATAATCATGATAAAAGAACGACATTTCATCTCATACCTAGGAACAATCGGAGAGTGGTCGAATAATAAGCGCCACGTACTAATGATTCTTTATAACATTGTATGTTAAAAAAGTCATTATATTTAAACTTCTAAAACTTCTGAAGATACCCCATTTTTTAGAAATTTTCTAAAGTAGGATTTTCTCAAAATGAAAATTTCTAGAAAATAAAATATTCTTAAATTTGGGAAGTTTCGAAATATCATTTTTCGTTTTATTAATTTGAATAATGCTCAATCAAAATGGTTCCATACGAGGAGGGGGTCACAAGCGGACCGCCTAAATCCCAAACTCTTCTTAGCAGTATAGGTCTTTTTGACAAAACCTTTCAATTTTGCAAATACGCAAATCAACAAAACTCAATGTGAAATCTCTTAAAATGTGAATTTTCAAATATTTTTTTTTTAAACATCACCAAAGGCTAAAGCTACACATAAAAATTTATCACACGTGACTATGAGCATTAAACCATAACAATTTAAATTCAATACTTCTAGTATTCAAAATTTATTTAAACAAACATCTATCCTTCAAAATAAAAGAAACAAATTTTTTGTCTTGTCGTGGTTCACGTACAGTGACATGTATTGTTCACGCGAACAGTGTTATTGTTCATGAATTTTTTTTTTTTTTTATAAAGTCTACAAGAAAGTAAAACCTTTGCTCTGATATCAAGTTGTAGCGTCCCAATTTTCATACATTTTGAGGTGTTACAAAATAAAAAAAAAAATTTCATTTACTTTTATTTACTCAAAATGCAGAACGATAAAATTTTATAGTAAACAAAATATTGAAACATCCATAAATTTAAATTTGAATCATAAAATCGTGTCCTTAAAAAAATTTAAACATTCTCAATTAATAAATTCAATATTAATGTTATTGAACAAACCAAACTACTAAATTTAAAGGCAGTAAAACTTAATATTTTCGTATGTGGAAATCCTTTGGGAGTTCGCTGTACCATCCCACCACTGCTCCAATCGACCAGAACTAGCTTGTAAAAATTTGTAAGAGAGTATTTTAAAAAAACACCCAATAAGATACGCGCAATTTTCATACACAATTATATAACAATAACATAGACAATTCATATCACATTTCTCTTTATGGAGTATATCGGTGACCAATAGAGATACTCATCATTTCTCATTTTGAATTCCCGAAGGATTTCACATTTCGTTAGGTCGAACCCGAAGGTCCACTGACAATTAATGCATAAATTATTGAACATAAAAGTATACGGAAACATCAACTTGCACAAAGTTTTCTTTTCTTGATTGATCAAACGAGCTTTTATAAAAATATACTAAAAATTTACAGCTGCTTTATATGAAAGCTGCCGTGTAAAATTTCTTTGGTGGTGAATTGTGGGACAATTGCACACTATTTATAGTTGAAATTCTCAATTGAGTTTGTATGCAACTAGAATTTAAAACGATGTATATAAGGAATTTGGATAGGAATTAAATTTCAAATAATAGAATTATGATTACTTTTAAACTTTATCAAATTAAGATTGCAATCAAACTCTATCCAAATCACGAAAAGATTATTATTATCAAAATCAACATTTATCACTCTATCGATGCATAATTATTTGGCCCAAATAAGATAAGAATTTAAAACATATTTTATTTTAGTCCTCATTTTTTTTTTCAAAATATTAAAAATATACCAAATAAAATTTTATTCTAAAATTTTCGGGATGTTACAGGCAACTTGTTCATCTACTATGAGGAATTATGTTATTTACACCATTATCTTTGGCATTCTCTCAGGATGTCTTCATCCCATCATCAGATTCTGAAAAGCAGGGAAGCCATGTGTGTGCAAATATAACCACAGTGGCTGTTCCAGTAGGGAGCTCAGGCAATGGAAAAGACTTCACTGAAGAGAAAATGCCTCGTTCCTTGAACTCAAGGGAGAATCAGATGGAGCAATTAACTCCTAGCAATCAGAAACTCTCTCATATTACCACTTCAATTACAAAAAGAAGACGTAGTTTACCTTCTGATCTTGATGATCTTTCACTGCCTTTGAAGAAGCTGAAGGAAAGAAATCTAGAAGCTGCCATATCTCTTGCACCTGAACAACAAAACACACTTGTAACTTCAAGTAGAGTGATGCTTTGTGTGTCTGCAAGTCCAATTTCTGAAGATGCCAGGATCAACTCTGTTAAGCAATCCGTGCTTGGGGATCTGTCTTCTAATAATCCTTACCAGGGACAGAGAATTGTAAGTCAGACCTGTCAGAAGAAATTCCTCATCATACATTATGAACATGATTGGAAAATAAGTGTGTGTCGTGTAAAACAGGGACCCATGTCATTTTTTTTTGTTGAAAGAAGTCATATAAGTAAGGTTTACGTAACTTATTTCTTATTTTGTGTAGGACCCACTCCCCATACAAATATTTGGGGACCATGGCTCATTAGCCATGGGCTTAATTTTCTAAACATGCTCTTATTTGCTTATTCAATTGAATAAGGTGAAATGCCTTGTAGTCCTGTTTATCATCATGATGATAAATAGCATTATTGATAGAGTTGCAACTTTTAAGCCACCGATTGGCACCTACATATTACTCTCCAATGTTACTAGATATGTTATTACGTTAATCGAGAGCTGAGAACGTTGATGCTTGACGAAGTTTTGGTCTAAAGAAGTTTGTAGATGCAATACTTTGTTCAATTTGTAAGTGATTGTTGATGTCGAAATTGTGCTATTTAATCTCATTAGTTTCATAAAGATTTTGGTATATTTGCAGTTGTGCAGAGTTAAGTTTTTGTGGATGGATTTTATACTAATCATTTGTAACCAAATACCTTAATAATGTTTGTAAAGCTGCTTAACAGATTTAATGCTAGTCAACTAAATAATCTAAAGCCAAATGAGACCTGAAGAAAAGAATAAGAAGCAATCCTAAATCTAATTCTTTATACCCGTTTTGCTTTTGCTATGTTTATTGCATCAAATAATATTTGTGCTTCACTCTTAATTTACATGTCAGGGAAAACAACAAAAAGTTGAGAAGGATAACCTTTCATCTGGTTCTAAGAAGAAAAGAGGAAGAACCCAAGAAATGAAAGTTAAAAGCCCAGAACATGTTGTAGGAGGTATTTGTGGGATTTTTATTTTGTAGTTTAGTTGTTTACTATCTAAATTAATGAAAGCAAAATTTCTTATCTGAGTGTGAAAGAAGAAACTGAACTTTGTATACCATAGGTTTGGCTACTGGAAAGGGGAGTTCAAGTGACAAAAGGGATCATCCATCAATTGATAAGGAATCTATGAAGCCTGTGAGTGAACAGGAGCAGCAATCAAATGATTCAGCGACACAGAGGATAAAGGTTAATATGATGAGGCTGGCACTTATATACGGTTTTGAGTGTTGATGAGGAGTCCCTTCCTCTGTAAATAGGAATTTAAACACCTGTTTGCATAGTCAATTGACTTGAAGTATTGAAATCAGGATAACCACAAATCTGGTTCTGTGCAGAAAAGAGGAAAAACCAAAGAATTGCAAGTTAAAAGCCCAGAATCTGTTGTCGGAGGTATTTTTATAGGATTTTTGATGTCTTAGTTTAGTTGTTTTAAGATCTACATTAGTGAGAACGGAATTTTATTATCTGTGTGAAAGAAACTGAACTTTGTACATCACAGGCTTGACTACCGGAAAGGCAAGCTCAAGTGACAAGATGGATTGTCTGTCAATTGATAAGGAACCTTTGAAGCCCGTGAGCGAACAGGAGCAGCAATCAAATGATTCAGTGCTATGGAGTATAAAGGTGAAAATGATGAGACTGGCACTTACAAATGGTTTTGAATGATGTGAGGAGTCCCTCTGTAATAGTATTTAGGCACCTGTTTGCATAGTCAACTGACTTCAAGTCTTGAAATCAGGAAAACCCTACATCTCGTTCTATGAAGAAAAGAGGAAGAAACCAAGAACTACAAGTTAAAAGCCTAGAATCTGTTGTAGGAGGTATCTGTGAGGTATTTATTATTTTAGTTGTTTTACGATCTAAATTAGTGTGTGATAGAAGAAACTGGTCTTTGTACATCATAGGTTTGGATACTGGAAAGGCGAGCTTATGTGACAACAAGGATCGCCCTTCAATTGATGAGGAATCTTTGAAGCCTGATAGTGAACAGGAGCAGCTATCAAATGATTCAGCGATACAGAGGATAAAGGTGAATATGATGAAACTGGCACTTATATATGATTTTGAATGTTAGCTTGGAGCCCCTTCCTCTGTAAATCGGAATTTAAGCATCCGTTTGCATAGTCAAATCATTTGAAGTTTTGAAATCATAAAATCTCTTGTGGGACAAGTAAATTAAAAAGATATAACAATCCTTTAACAATTTTAAATCTAATATTGCTAGATTTATTGGGATGTGATAAAAAGGTCAACAAGAGAGATAAAATAATATTCTGAGGATACTTGGATAGATTTAATATTGCTACATTTATTGCTAGATTAAACTTATATCTTTTTATCCATGGTTTTTTTGTTACTCTTTGCTCATTTTTTTAGTAAGAATTATGCTATGGTACCTGGATACATTTTTTGTTACCCTTTCCTTTCATTTATAAATCTAATTTTAAATTCAGCTTAATTTTTTGGTATTGTTTGATAACAGATGTTTTCCATCTATCTAATTCTTATCTCTATCATACTTTTATATAAATGGAAAATCTAATTTTCATAAATTAATTCTTCATTAAAGTTTCGTATTTCCATGTATAGTGTCTTTTTGCTTATTTTTTATTTATAGATTACGATGGGCTAACTGGGTATGTTTAATTTGTGCCCTTTTCATAATATTTACTTGTCTTCAATTTTATCCCTTTTCCCCTTTAAAATTTTAAAAAGAGAATCAATTTCGGTTGGGCTTAAAGTTCAATTTAAAACTGTATGAAACCTGCCATCTATTATGAGTTGAATTTGAGCACAACTTTGTCATGTTTTTCTGGAGCTTATTTGTGCTCTGCTCACATGACAAACTCAGCATTCAAGTGAGTTCATTGTCTTTTCTCGATTGCACTGAAAGAAAATAATATATTCAACTCTTGCTGCTTATTTGTGTTCCGTTGCATTTTTAGGAGAGTAAACAACCAGAAACTAAAGAAAGCATTCAAAAGAGAAAGAGGGGAAGGCCACGAAAGATGCCGATCAAAAGCCATCAAACCCAGGTAACAGGTTTGTGCATTCCTTTTCACTCTCTCCCTATTTCTTCCTTCTATCACCCTTGTTCAATGAAATTGTAGATTCCTTAATGTGATAGCCACTTTTAGGTTTTTGCTAATAAGAAAATTCCTGTGTTAATAGGCAGTGTGCAAAATGAAAATATTGTGGCAGATGAAATTGTCGTAAAAGACTGTTCCTCAAATGAAGTTGGTTCGCGCACGACTGCTGAAGTGAAGATGACTGGAACTGAGGGCTCTTTGTATGATCAGGAAAGCACTATGCATGACAAGAATGATGGTCTTCCAAAGCTGAAAAATAGGCCTGGCAGTATAATGAAAAAGACCCACACAAAAGCGTCAGATGCGAAAGCTGTTGAGAGGTCAATAAACCCAATTGAGAAGCACTCATCAAAGAGAGGAAGAAGACGGGCCACAGATGTAAAGAATGCCTCTCAAGTTCAAGGTGCTAAGTTTTTTGTATGCGGGCAAATTCTTTCTTCATGATTGTTGAGTTTTGGTAGTTGTGCTGTTGTTTTTAACTTCTTTTATATGCTATTTTGGGACACGTTGACTGCACATAGAGATTGTGCAATTGGAGAAAAAAATGTTTAGGTTAGAACCTGTGGTTCTTTTTGTTTCTAACTTGTTGATTTTGTTTCTTTTGACGGTGCCTTTTTTGAGGTTCTGCAGATTCTCTAGATGCTCCAGCAAGAAAAACCACGGAATCAAATCACATAGTGAATGAATTAAATGAAGTCATTGCTGGAGTACCCTCCAGAGAATTTGATAATAAACCTCTTTCAAAATGGATTGAAGAAATACAGACTCCAAATGCTGTTGATGGCTCAAGTAATATTCTAACATGCATTTTCTTGGTGTGCACTGCTTCTTTGGTATAGTTTGCCTGATAATATTTGATTTTCTGCAGGAATTTCCCCGGCGAGGACTGCAGAGCAATGTGTTGAAAAAGAAATTGCTCTGTTGATTGATAGCAGTGAGAGGCAGAAAGAGTGCGGTATGGAAACCCCCATCTCTGGAGATAAAGGCTCAATCATTCAGAGCGAGCAGCTAAGCTTGCCTTTTTTGAAGAACGCGATGCTTTGGAGTGCAATTGAATCCATGGATATCTTCCAGAGGATACCGCAGAAGCCGCATTTCCAACCTCTACAACATACTAAAGAGAGTTCTCGTGAAGGCTTAGCTATAGGTCTAATGGTAACCTTTTCCAGTGTGGTGGAAAAAGCTATGCGATTGCAACTTAATGATCCTAAAAGCATCTCTGACGACATTTTGGAGAACCTTGCAGACTTGGAAAGGTATGGATTTGATGTTCATGCAGTCCGAGACCGTGTAACTGGGTTGCTATCAGTGAAAGATAGGAAGGAAAAGCTTTTAGGCCAAGTAGAGCAACTTCAAAGTCAAATTGCTGAGCAAAATCTTGAGAGAAATCACACAGATGAAGAGATTAACAAGATCAATGAGCAGATAAGGAACCTACAAGAAAAGCTTTCGCTTGCTGAATCGGCTAAAGAGGCGAAGGATCGCATAATTGCCTCTTCCGAGTCTAAACTCGAGGAACTCAAAGAAAGCATCATGACTGTTGCGTGTGATTTTGAAGAGTTGGCTGCCACGACTTTGTAAATATTCATGTTTCTGAAAGACCACCCTTTTGCTGTGGCTGGTGTAAGAAGCAATGGGTTGTGATCTGTAATGGTGATCCTATGTTAGATTTATATCTTGTAGGTGTTTGGTAAATTTGATCACTTTCTTTCTTCATCTTTGTTGCGTCTATCCAAGTGTAGAATTTTGGACACACCCAGATGTTAGATCATTTGTTGTAATAGTCTGTTTTTGTTTGCGTCAATGTCCACGTGATGGTTCTAACGCCAGATTAGGCAAACATTAGCTGATATTCCGCACTTGGAATCGTTTTTGCCCTTGTTTTGAACTTGTAGCTTTATTACACTGTTGTGTTCCACTGTTTAATTTGAGCCATTACTTGATTTTGTATTCTTGCTGTAATTTCTCGATTTTAAGTGGGGCGTCATGCTTGTGATTGTACCATTGTATTCGATCATCTCTGAAAGTTGCTTCTTTTCTATCTGCCTACCCTGAATTTTACAACCCGTCAAATTAGTATCACTGCAGGAAGAGAAGGTTGCTTCTCTCAATCCTTATAAACGGGGCATGTTCGCGCCCTGAACCCGTCCCGCCCCGTCTAAGGCAAGGTGGGGCGGGGTGGGGGAGTGATGAGGCAGGACGGGGCAGGGGTGCCCCGTCTCGAACCCGCTCCATTGCCATCTTTGATCAAGTGTCACAATGTCACTTTTTTATAAAATGTCGTCACTTTTTCAAGTCAAGTGTTACTTAAAATTATGGATCTTTTGAAAAATCATATGAAAAATATTTTGAAAGTAAAAAATATTATGTAAAATTAAGTGCCACTTTTTCACTAAAAAGTGACAATGTGACATGATGTCACTTTTTTTGCTTTTATTAAAAAAATGATGTTTATCACCAAAAAAGTGACAGAAATTTTTTTTAAAAAGAAAGTAAGAAGAAAAAGAAGTAAAAAATACTATGTAAAATCAAGTGATGAAAAAGTGACGTCTTCACTTTTTAAAGTTAAGTCACTTTTTTTTTTTATAAAAATGTGAAAGAAATTTATAGAAAGTGACAAAAAAAAATTACAAATACTAAAAAAAGTGACAGATATTAAAAAAAAAACACTAAAAAAAGTGAGAAATGCAAATCAAAACCTAAAAATAAATTCAGGGATATTTTATTTTATTCTACATGTTGTCTATTTATGATTATGTTTTACTTTTATTAATTATACATGAGACATACACCATATAAATTAGAAGTAACATATTAAAAAAAATGATAGAAATTCAAAAAAGTGATAAATAGTAAAAAAAAAGTGATTTTTATTTATTTATTTTTTTAATGTGACAAATTATGTTCATATCAACAATTCAAAACCAGAATAGTCTTGGAACAAACCTTTCTAATGCGAATCCACGTAACAATTGAAGTTACAAAACTCACACAAGATTGATTCAATTCCAAGAAAGTCAAGAATCAATGTTCAAGCTTAATTAAAAAATATTGAATCAAGGAATCAACACAATCGTCGACAATATGTTGATCCCACGATTACAAGACTCAAGAATCGCACTCGATTTGTTTGAACGCCATAAGAAATAATCTTGATAAGTTCAGAATTAATTGGATAAAGAATAATAAGAAAACAATAATGCTTTACAATTAATTTCACAATAATTGTGTGTGTTTACAAAGAAAATAATAACTTTATTTAAATGGAATCCACAAAACCCTAGTAAAAATGGAATTAAACTCTTAAAATCATAAAGATATCACTAAATAGAGTTTTAAATAAAATAGAAGATTGTGCAAAATTTGAAAAATTCTCGATCGAAAATAAACTATGCAACCACATAGTGTAATTCTATGCGATCGTAAAGATTATTTGAGCCCCTCTACTGTGGGCTCGGTAAAGGGGCATGAACTCGCATGCCCTGAACAACTATGTAGTCGCAGAGTTGTTCCTTCCTACCTCTCCGTCCATTGCTTGAATCAAGATGTTCCACCTTGTTTCATCTTTCATGTCCAACATGAAATTTGTTCATTTACTTGTCATGATTAATGTTTCGTCCATCACGGTTGGAACAAGTAGTCACATGCTTCTTTGACCCGTTTCGCTTGTGACCTAGTCATAGGCCCTTCCTCAATGATCAATGGATCCTTACCCGAACTTGCCCTCGTATCATGGATCACATCATTCCCTCCCTCTTCGAAAAGATTCAACATCGAATCTGTATCTGCATCAAAGAAAGACAAATCAGAGACATTAAAGTTAGCTGAAACATTATAATCACCTACAAGATCTAATTTGTAGGCATTGTCATTGATCTTTTCAAGGACTTGGAATGGACTATCTCTCCGTGGCTACAACTTCGACTTTCTTTATTCCGGAAAGCGTTCTTTCCTCAAGTGTATCCAAATCCAATCTCCTGGTTTAAAAGTAACGCGCTTTCTTCCATTATTTGTTTGAGAAGTATAATGCTTATTTTTCTTCTCAATTTACAACCTTACCTTTTCATGGAGTGATTTCACCAAGTCGGCCTTTTTTCCATCTAAGCTACCCCTTTCATTCACAAGTAAATGAATTAAATCTAAAAGTGTTAGTGGATTAAACTTATATACAATCTCAAAAGGTGAGTAAGAAGTAGTAGAATGCTTGGCCCTATTATATGCAAATTCTATGAATGGTAAACACTTCTCCTAAATCTTAAATTTTTTATTAAATATAGTGCGTAACAATTGTATCATAGTCCTATTAACTACCTTAGTTTGCCCATCTGTTTGTGAGGACAAGTAGTAGAAAATAATAGCTTGGTTCTTTACTTATTTCACAAAATCCTACAAAAGTGACCAAGGAATTTAACATCCCTATCCGATATAATGCTTCTAGGAATCCCATGTAAGCGCACTACTTCCTTAAAGAATAAGTCGCAATATTGGTGGCATCATCAGTTTTATGACATGGAATAAAATGTGTCATCTTACTAAATCTATTTACCACCACAAATATAGAATCTCATCCTTTCTTAGTCCTAGGTAAACCCAAAACAAAATCTATAGACACATTATCCCAAGGTGCACTAGGAACAGGTAATGACGTATATAAACCTTGAGGTAAAACTTTAGATTTAACCTTTTTACAAGTAATGCATCTACTACAAACTCGATCAATATCAACCTTCATCTTAGGCCAATAAAAATATACACCTAGCATCTCTAAGGTCTTCTTAACCCTAAAATGACCCAATAGACCTTCACTATGTGTTTCACGTACTAATAATTCCCTCATTGAACATTTAGGAATGCATAACTTATTTTCTTGAAATAAATACACATCATGCTTAAAGAATCTTTCCATAACACCCTTACCACATGATTCATATATATTAGAAAAATCTAGATCATTAACATATATGGCCTTAACATATTCGAATTCTAACAATTTGGCAAACTTTAGAAGTACATACCTCCTTGATAAAGCATTTGTTATCGCAACTTCTTTACCTTGTTTGTATCAAATAACATATGGAAATGTCTCGATGAACTCCATCCACCTTGCATATTTCTTGTTTAGCTTACATTGACCCTTTAAATGCTTCAAGGACTAATGATCGGTGTGAATCATGAACTCATTTGGCCATAGGTAGTGCTACCACTCGAACAAGTGCATACAACTCTTTGTCATATGTATGATACTTGAGAGCTGCTCCACTTAGCTTTTCACTAAAGTAAGCTATTGGCCTTCGTTCCTGCATTAAGCTCCAATACCTTTTCTTGAGGTATCACATTCAAATTCAAAAGTATTGTTAAAATTAGTTAATGATAAAACTGGTGCGGTACACAACCTATCCTTAATAGTATTAAAAACATGTTCTCGTTTAACGTCCCAATGAAATCCTACACTTTTCTTTATAATAGCCGTTGAGTTGTGTGGCGAGTGTGCCAAAGTCTTAACAAAATGCCTATAAAAAGTAGCTGACCCATTAGAGTTTTTTTACCTCAGTTATACTTTTAGGTGTTGGGCCACTCTTTAATGGCTTTTATTTTCTCCTCATCCACTTTTATACCCTTTGCACTAACGACATAACTAAGAAAACAACTTTTTTCATACAAAATGTGTACTTTTTAAAGTTATCATAAAGTTTTTCTTGCCTTAAGACCACAAGCACACATATTAAATGCCCTATATGTTAATTTATATCCTTACTATATACCAATATTTTATCAAAGTAAACTACTACGAATTTACCTATGAATGGACGTAAAATATGATTCATTAATCTTATAAATGTACTGGGTGCATTAGTAAGTTCAAAGGCATGACTAACTACTCATACAACCCATATTTAGTTTTAAAAGTGGGTTTCCATTCATCCCCTTCCCTCGTCCTCATTTGATAATAACCACTTTTAAAATCAATTTTACTAAATATCATGATTTATGTAACTCATCTAACATATCATCTAACTTAGGAATAGGATGACGATACATTACCGTTATATTGTTGATGGCCCTGTAGTCGACACATATCATCCAGGCTCTATCTTTCTTTGGTACAAATAGCACTAGCACGACAAATGGACTCATATGCCACCTCACATATCCTTTGCTCATCAATTCTTCCACATGCCTTTGAAGTTCCTTAATCTTATCGGAATTACTCCGATAAGCCGACCAGTTTGGAATGACAGCTCTAAGTACGAAATCAATTTGATATTCAATGTCTCGAATGAGTGGTAGCCCATTAGGCATGTCTTTCGGGAACATGTAATCAAATGCCTGTTATAAAGATGTTGCCAAACTAGATAGGGGTGTATTAGATTCCTCAAGATTGAGGAGTGACCATTATTAACCAACAAGATCATAAGTAGCTTCTTAACTACTGCCCTCTTTAATTCACTCCCTTTTGCATAGAAATTCACTTTCGACATTTCTCTCATTTCATAAGACTTTTTATCTTTACTCTCTTGTTGCTCTACTCTTTTTCTTTTTACAATTAGCCACATCACTATTTTCTCTCTTGCTTTCATGTTGTGGTAGATCAATCCCACTATCTTTTTCTCTTAATATTTTTTCTTCCTTACTTTTCAATTTGATTTGATCTTCATACACTTGTTATAGTGTCAACAACGCAAAAGTAATAGATTTCTTATCCTTCGTAAAGTTGTACCTATTTTTGTACCCGTCATGAATCGCATTCCTATTATATTGCAATGGCCTCCCCAACAAAATATACTCGGCATGCATAGGAACTACATCACACATCACTTCATCGTGATACCACCCAATTGAGAAACTCACCAACACTCGCCTATTCATCTTAACCTCCCCAGATTCATTCAACCATTGCAATTTGTAAGGCCTATGATGTTTTAGCATAGTTAATCCCAATTTTTCAACAAGTGTAGTGCTAGCCACATTGGTACAACTACCCCATCAATAATCGTACTACATACCTTGTTGACATGACATCCAATATGAAATATATTTTCCATTTGTTGCTCCAAGTCATCCACTTTGATTCGAGCACTAAGAGCTTGTTGTGTAACCAACAGCTCCCTCATTGTATACTACACTTTCTCACCATCGCTAGCAACTTCCATTTCTGGCATGTCATCATATTCACCCTCACTATCACTCACCACTTCTCCATTGTCACATAAGATCATTGTCATTTTGTTTGGATATTGATAAGCAATGTGTCTCGATCCTAAGCACCTAAAACACTTGATATCTCGATTTCGAGGGGGTTGGGAATCTACCTTGGGTATAGCTTTGCTAGTAACTTTCTCTATTTCCTTTGATAGCTCAATTTTACCTTTTGAAACAGTCTCATCACCTTTATTGTTATCTCACTTCGATTTCCAAGGAGAGTTAGAACTCGATGAATATCTAGTTGTCCCCATCATGTTCAATTGCTTTTCCACATTCATAGCTATATGTAGCATGCCTTCTAACTCCACATAATGTTGTAACTCTACTACATTAGCTATCTTCTTATTCAAACCATTCAAAAATCGGGCAATGGTGGCATCCCTATCCTCCTCAACATTCGCTCTAATCATAACAATCTCCATCTCCTTGTGATAATCCTCTACACTCCTAGAACCTTGGTAGAGGCTTTGCAGTTTTTGATGAAGCTCCCTATAATAATGATTAGGCACAAACCTCTTCCGCATGATAACCTTCAATTCTTCCCATGTATTAATAGGCCTCTCACGGTTTCTCCTCCTAAATGTTACTACTTGATCCTACCAAATGATACCATAATTGTTGATTCAAGTACTAGAATCTTTACATTCTTTTCCTCCAAGTAGTTGTGGTAATCAAATATGAACTCTACTTTCTTTTCCCACTTCAAATATTGCCCGTATCACTTCTTCCTTTAAATGAGGAATTGTCATTTTGATATTACCCCTACTTCTATCAACACAATCTCCAACAAGATCTCTACCCCTCTTTTCATGACTAACTCCTCTATCTCTCATTCTTCCTAATTCAACATCCACCAATGCATCCTCATTAATGTCACTATCTACTCACATTTACTAGCAAAATCTGCTCTGATCCCGCCTTTCTTGCCTCCTTGCGTTAGGAATTTCTCTAGATTGTTTCCCACTTAAATTAGCAAGCAACATATCTTGCCTATCCAATCTGTCTCTCACATCCTGAAACAACATTTCGAACCATCGTATCACCTCATCTGACATGTTGACTTGATTATTATTCCTACTTGAAGTAGACTCGTCTCTATTCGATATCCTAAATCTAATTTAATATTTGCCTCACGTATATACGCTCGTATATTACTCAAATTGACTTTTTTTTTCTCTCTATTAGTCTCACCACTCTTGCAATTTTCCACTCAATGCTTTATTGAAAGCACTTCAAAAAACTAATTCGATCTCAATCAAAATTCAATCCTTGTAGAGTTTCAAACAAAGATTTGAGTAAGAAAAACTGACTCTAGAATGACTCGAGAAGTACTAATTGGCACTTTGAATGGAACACTAAGGAAAATTTAAGAATGTGTTCCTTGAATTTGAATTGGACACTTTTGAATTTTGAATTTTGTTTTTTTTTTACTCAAAAAAAATGAAATTGTATGCACTTGGTAATTTTTCCGAATTTTGAATTTTTTTGCTTGAAAATTCAACTAGATATTAGCAAAAAAAAAATGATTTGGATGCTAAATTAGCACACAAACAAGTTTTGATTTTTTTTTTTTTTTGGTATTTTATGGATTAAAGACAAAAAAAAATGAAGAATGCGAAGAATACGGAGAATGAAACAAAGACTCAAACAAAAGATATAATATCAACTAATGTGAACCCAAGTAGCAATTAAAACTACGAAACCCACACAAAATTGATTCAATCCCAATAAAGTCAAGAATCAATGTTTAAGTTTGATTCAAAAATATTGAACCAAAGAACTAACACAATCGTTGACAATATATTGACCCCGTGATTACAAGACTCAAGAATCTTACTTGGTTGGTTTGAACACCACAAGAAATAATTTTGATAAGTTCAGAATTAATTGGATGAAGAACAAGAAGAAAACAATAATGCCTTGCAATTAATCTCTCAATAATTCATGTTTTACAATGAAAATAATACCAAACATACGGAATCCCTAAAACCCTAGTAAAAACAGAATTAAACTCTAAAATATTTGCTTGAAATTTGGAAAATTCGCGACCGAAAATACGCTATGCGCCCATATAGTGTAATTATAACCAGTTGCATATATCATCTGTGCCCCTCCACCGTGGGTCAGTAAAGGCACAACAACTATCTACCTTCTAGCCTCTCCATATCCATTGTTTAAATCAAGTTGCTTCACTTTGTTTCATCTCACATGCCCAACATGAAACTTGTCCCATTGCTTGCCATGATCGATGTTTCGTCCACTATGGCTTAAGTAAGTAGTCTCATTACCTCTTTGACCCACTTTGCTTGTGACCTAGTCATAGACAATTAATCAATGATCAATTGATCATTGCCCGAACTCAAGGGTGAACCCAGAGGGGGGTTCTGGGGGGTCACGAGACCCCTCAACTTTTGAGATTTATTTTTTTATTTTTTTATAAAGTCATGTTTGATATGATTGAAATCTAAATTTCAATCTAAACCAAAGTTAACAATTAATTTTTATATTTCATGGAATCCATAACTTTTTAACTTTTATCAAAATTTAATAAAAAATTGATTTTAATCTCCACCGAACAGGGGCAAAATCACAATAATTATGAATTTTTCTCTTTTCTCTTGCTCTCTCTTACTCTTTTCCTCTCGCATTTTAACAAAATCTTAACCCTTCTAATTTTTAAGATTTGTATATAATGTCTCTACAAATTATCACATTTACTACAAATCTTCACTTTCTAATCAGATTTTCAAGTAATTAGACCTATATTTGCATTTTCTCCAATCAAATTATGTATATAGAATGTGCCTGAACTCATTATATCCAATTTGACTTATATTTAACGAATTGATTTATTTGATTGATTATTAGTATTGAATATTAGTTATATGTTTTTCTTTTCGATTACTTGTATTGATTGTTTGTATCAAATACATTATAAGATTTTTTAAACATAAATATGCATTTTCTTGTGATAAAGAAAACATTAATAAAATGACTATTCGAAATCAAATTGATGAAAATAATTAGTAAAATATTAATGAAGAATTTTTTTTTTTAAAATGTAAATCTACATTGTCTCGAGTCAAGTACGAATCATTCAAAACTTGAGAACAAATTATTCGATTTGTACATGGTTTGATTGTGCTCCACTAACTCAAAATATCTGCGTCCGCCCCTACCCAAACTTTCCCTCGTATCATGGATCACATCATTTCCTTTATGAGTCTGAATTAATTGATTATTTCATATTACATTTTGATGCTCAAACAAGAAACACAGCTCAAATTCATGATTTCTGCAACAACTCAAACACAATTCTCTCTTTCTTTCACTTCCACTTATATTCATTCTTCAATTTCGACCGTGGCCTCATACATTTCTAGTTACAAAATCCCTTCACTACCTTGATTTTCACCATTGATTGACAACTCTTCTCTCTCCTAATCCCCAATTCTCTCTCTAATTTTCAACCAAAATTCAATCAGAATTGCTAGAAAACAAAAATATGTGCTTGTCTCTCTTCAAAATCTCTTGATTACCAAAACCCTTTGTAAATGTTGACATACTAGAAATCACAATCGATAAATGCTCATATTCTGAAATAAATAATGCATCGAGTCCGTTCAATTTCTTTAGTTAGTCTATAGTAGCTTTACAACTGATAAACTATTCTGATTCTACAAGGAGATTTAAAATCTACCAGGTATTGCCAAAATCAATAGATCATAAATCGACTCGAAATGAAGATCAAAGTGAAAGTGCATTCAAGTCAAATCATTCGAGACGAGAGCTTAAAAGATCAAAATCAAGACTATCGAATCGAGCTCATGAAGAAAAACAAGATCAAGAGTTTAATAGTCAAATATGAAAGAAACTTCGAACCAAGATCATATGTAAAAGTATAACACTTTGATCTTTAGTAATGAATGACAATAGCTCAAAAATCATTTTGTGCACAAAAAGCTATTTTCATATTATTTGCATAAAATATTTTTAATCAAAAGTAAGATTGATATTTCAAAGTGATACNTGACGAAAGTTTGGTGTTTTTCACTTCTATAAATACCAACTCACTTGTCATTCATTTCAACAGTTAAGAGCATTCAAATGAGATACTTTTGAGCAAATTTTATTGATTTCTCATCTCATTTATTATTATCAAATCATTTAGCTTTGAAATATTTTTGATCAATTAACTTTTGAAAATCTACTCATCCAAGTTTTTCATTTGAAAAATATTTTTTTGAACTTACATTCATTTAAATTTATTTCTTCATAGAAATTTTTTGATTGTTGGATTAAACTTCTTGAATCATTTCTCTTACCAAAATCTTTCATTTCACTATTAGTACTTAATTTATCACAAATCATTCATTGAAAGAGAAATATATTTTTGAAGAAGATTTTTTCACTTACATTGCATAAAATTCTCTTCTTTTTCTTCATATTGAAACTTTGATTGATAGAACTAAACTTGTAAAATCATCACATTCATCAAAGTTACTCATTTCTCTCTTAGTACTTAATTTATTACAATCATCCATTAAAAGAGAGATATTTCTTGAGAAGATTTTTGAACCTACATTGTATTTATCTCTTCATCTTCTCATTGAAACACTTTGATTGATTGAATCTAATTTTTGATTATCATATTCATCAAAATTTTTCATCTAACACTTGAACTATCATGTATTACTATTCATTGAAGTGTTAGCTTCTCTTAGTACTTAATTTGTTTGTATTATTTATCAAGAGAAAAACTTCATTGTAAAATCACTTTGATAAGTGTGGGTCGAATTGAAGTCCTTTAAAAATCAACATTGTCTAAGGATCGGTACTCCTTGTTGCAAGTCACCGTGTGGATCATATTGATGTCCCGTAAAGCTCAATAGTGTGGGTCGTGTTGAGGTATCGTAAAGCTCAACATTGTGTAAGGATCTCTGCTCCTTGCTTGTAAGTCATTGGAAGCTTTGTAAATGATTGGATTGCACCACAAGTCAATCAATATAGTGAAATTGGCCTTACTCATGCTTGAGAGCTTGGTAACGAGGGACGTAGATCATTGCATTGGATCGAACCTCCATAAGTATATCATTTGCTCTCTCTCTATCCCTTTTACTTACCATCTTTATATTGCTCAAATTGCTCGTGCTTACTATCTTTTTATTTGTGCATATTTGTCGAATTGTTATAATTGCTAGTATATTGTTTAAGACTTGACTTTATTTATGAAAAAGTTTTAGAAACCAATTCACCCCCCTCTTGGTTTGGGCTTTCAAATCCTTGCTCATTTAAAACAGAAATACATAAACCACAATCAAGACAAAACTCATCAACTAATATTAGGCATATAAATATTCATTTAAATACGAAAAATAGCAAGAACACGAGAATAATAACCGATCCTATCAAAATAAGATCTTGACAAAATTAAACAAAAGAACTCATAAGAAATCAATTTGGAGATCTTCAAATAATTGTATGCTAGAGAAATTAGCTCTTAATGGTGATTGCAAGCTGGAATGCTATGTTTCCTTATTGTCTACTATCCATCTTATTTCATCTAAAAGGTTAATGCGCAGTTGCATCATTCAAATAAAGAAAGATCAAATTGTAGCCTGATTGGAAATTGTCCCTCCAATGATAAACTTGTGTCCGAATAAAGATGAGCCCATTTATAAAACTAGATGGAACAGCCTGTGGTTGCCTCAATTATAGCTGTCGATGGCCTTAAACATATTGTGACAACCTTAATGACAATGACTCAAGGCTATAGTATACAAAAGTTGTAGCAACAACACCTAATGGAGGCTTTAGCACGCAAAAGTTGCGTGGCTGAAAGCTGTAGCACATGGTAGCTGTCTCATTATTTGCTAATGGATGTTGTTACATGCAGTTAATCATGAATTTGAATGATAGAATGTGACTGGAGCATTTTGCATAACACTTGTGGCTACTTTTCACATCATCTTGTATATGTGCCTAGCTAAGAATTTGAATCCATATACACCATCATCACGTTTTACAAGAAATCACTCAAAGAAAGCCACAATAGAAATTTCTTGAACCCATGTCTCCAATTTTATGTGATTGGGATGTGTTAGGCAAATTGTTATCAAACGAATTCCCTGGGCAATGATGTAAGTTTTGTTCCTCGATTCAGTCGGCATCGGCCTATTGACTGAATGTATATCGACACCACAGTTACATGAACTTTCCATGTAACCCACTTAGGCCATTTCAAGCAGTCTAATTGAATTAGGGCTGCTCATGGCCCAACCCAAATCTGGACGGCTCCTTTAGGTTGTTAACCAACCACTTATGCTTTATTGGGCCCTACTACTCTCTAACCTAAAGTCCACTTGTATCTCTTATATATTACCCATCCATTACTATTGATAGGTATGAGATCAGTGTGAATAGCCTTGTATTCTTGAGAAAAATCGGTTCTTCTTCCTTCGAGAAAACTGAGGTTATTTTCTCAAATTTCGGTCAAACTACACACCTGATCGAAAAATTGAGGGTAGACCCATTCCCAGCACGTGGGGGAGGGGTTTCGGCCAGAATTTTTCGAGCAGTTTGTTTATTTTATCCACCTGAACGTAATGATATTATTACTTTAGTGTTTCAGATTTTGCAGAAAATATTGGAGCCCTTTGGTGATTAATACAGATTCGAGGCTATAACTGAACAACACATTTACTGAATTACTTTAGGCCATAAATTGGGACCTAAAACAGTAAATTCGCAACTCTCGAAAATTACGGACTCAGACAGGTTTGCTCTGGTAAACTGGTTGATCCTCTTTTAATTTCAGCACTAGCACGTCATCGTGTGGGGGTGAAAATAGGTTTGGGGTTACCGTGTGGGGTAACCATTGCTTGTGCTAGAGATTAGGGACTATTTACTCTTCGCTGCTATGTAATTTGAAATTTGCTCTTTTGATTAATTACAGCACATTATCGTTTGTGATATATTGTGTGTGAAACTGTTTTGTTGTTATCTCTCTAGTTGCATTGATAAGTCTCTAAAATACCTAGACCTTACCCGTTTGAAAATTCCCTTGATCTAAGATCGTGAATCTAACGAAACTCTGAGAATTTAAAACGGTGTATATTTACGAACATAGGTCTGCTTTGTGTGGCTTAATTATGACTTTGTGTTTCTTGTTTGAAAATGACAACGCGCAATTTTGATTTGGGAACTTTTA
>CAIGRF010364949.1:44959-74082 GCA_903798235.1 Fraxinus ornus | reverse complement strand
ATTTAATATTTGCTTTATTCATACCTGGTCAGTAGTAAAGTTTTGCGTATAATCGTATATATTGAAATTGTCATCATTTTCTTGATATTTAGAACAAATAAAATTAGATTATGAAAAGTTATGAAAATTTAAATTTATTACGGTCATAAAAAAAAATACAATATAACAATAAAAACTTACGTCTTGTTGACTAAGAACAACTTTCGAGAATTCACATGAAGTCGTAGTGTCAATAGCTGCATTCATTCTAGTTTAACTAAATATCATAATATAGTGAGAAAAGTGAAAAATCAGCACATTTTTCATGGGTATATAGAAAAACTATGATGAAGTAAGAACTTATTTCGAGAAAATGAAGAAGATTGGGATAAAATGAAAAGAATCTAAGAACATACAGAGGTGAAAAAGGGATTTTCTAGGGGATGAAAAAGGTGTGTTCTAATAGAGTCAAATATTGACGTTTTATACCTCAATGGGCAGTGGGGCATTCGTTTACTATGCGAACAAACAAATACATGAGCATAGAACAATTTTCAACAGCCATAATTCAAATGCGTTCCCCCCTCCTCTTTTCAAGCACCAAAATGGAAGTTGCACATCAACTTTCGATATATTATCATTGGAGTAATTAAACTATACATGCATGAAATAGCTGCATCAAGTCTGTCACTATGGCAATAGCTGCATCAAGTTCCCCAATATCCAAACACAGACTGATGATTTCATCGTACAACGGACTGCAATAAATGTGCAATTAGCAACAACGGTCATGTAGAGTATAAACACAAAGTAAAAGTAATTGAGATACAATGGTCAAATAGAGTATAAATTCATTTACCATGAAGAAAATAAAATTATCTTGCCTCCGTGGAAGAAAGCGAAAGTAGCCGGAATAACTACGAGCAATTAGATGTTAAGGAAAAAGAAAGAAANAAAGTAATTGAGATACAATGGTCAAATAGAGTATAAATTCATTTACCATGAAGAAAATAAAATTATCTTGCCTCCGTGGAAGAAAGCGAAAGTAGCCGGAATAACTACGAGCAATTAGATGTTAAGGAAAAAGAAAGAAAGAAATTAGGTTTTATATTTATGGTGTAACAATAATTTATTTAATTAAAAAATATATTAAAACCCTAATTATGTAATTTTAGTTAAGGATATTTAAGTAAATAAGAAATTTGTTGTGTACTTAATAAAATTTGTAGTGATAATATAATTAACCCGAAAAGGCAGGTCGAATAGTGGCATATTCTGCACATATCGTTCCTTTTCAATGAGGCCTATTCTGTAACCAGGCCAACGTGATGAGACTGGGATCTCAATTTGGGTCTATCTGATGTATTTGGGTGGATCACATTATATAATGTGGCTACAATTTCTTTAAAATGGAAAAAAGTGACTTTTCATTTTTATTTTGTGAGTCTTAAATATAAAAGTTCAAGGGTTTTCATGTTACTTTGACATTCTTGGTCATTTTGTATGTTGAATAGAGGTGGGGTAAAACATTATGTTGCTAAGATGAGTCCTACCCGGAATTGTGTGGCTAAGATTGTTATTCGCATAATTTTCTCAATTAAAGATCGGACGCAACCCAAAATTTATAAGGGGTAGCATTGTTTTCTTCGAATCAAAATATTGAGATAAAAATATTTGAAATGATAAATTGCACTAGTCCCTTTTTAAACATAAAACGAATTATATGATGTTATATGCGATTTTCGGAATCTTCTAGTAAATATGTTTTGCCATAAAAAGTGTAATTCTTTTGTGAAATCCTCCAAACAATTTGAGATTTTGAAGTTAAAATTAGAGCTTTCAATAAAGCTACAAGGAAGCATAATTATTTAAAAAAATTCGAAAGATTTTCTAATTGATAACATTTTGTACTCGTTACATGGATAAAATGTCATGTTTAATAGTAAATCTCGATATATAATTCATAGACATAATACTTGGCGGTTGTTCTTAAATATAACTATTGATTGATTTATCATGAGATAACATGGTGGATCCATTTACAAATGGGTTATGAGAGTGAATACACTGCACATCGAAGAAAATGAGTTTAAAGCCTAAATTTAATGGGAGCTTAAAGTAAATCTAACCCGGCAATTAGAGAATGGACAGGTTTAACAAGGAAACTAGTTACGATCGGCTTGATGAGAAGTACTTCAGTGTTTTAACTTCTCTCTCCGTATATGATGCAAATAAATAATGTCTATAAAAGATTACTAAAGATAAATTATACTTTTAATGATGACTATATATTGTAAATAGTACAAGAAAAGTATTGTATGATACTCATCACATATATGAGTGCGAATTTAATTTATTCTATGAAAATTTTACTTAGGAGAATTCTCTAGTTCACTTGCAGAATCAAGAAGTACATGACCAAAATAATGAGCATAATAGAGAATCAAAGTGTTATATGAGAGAGAACTATTTGATCTATTATCTAGACTTGCAATAACAACCGACATTTCAAATTGCCAGTTAAAATGATACATTAAAATCTAGATTAAAATGAATTTGTACCCAATTAAAGATGCAATATTCGTTGAGAAATGACACATTGAAATCTATAAATTGAACCCTTCTAATTCCAATTTCTTCATTCTAGATCAATTAAGGTATATGTAGTCCATGTATGTTGAGCCAAACTATTGACAATAGTGATATTAGGCATGTACTTGTTAAATTTACCATGAAAAAGACTTGGTTTCAATAGAATTTGTCCAAGCCTGAGCTTGTGATAAAATAAAATTGATTTCTAATTCCTTCTTCAAATTATGTCAAAATAATTTTTAAATTATTTTTGAGTTTTGTATTCGATATTGGTTCGCCCAACAAAATCATTATTGTGCTATATTAATTTTGAAAGAAACATTGTATTTGGGGGAAAACGTCGATTAATTCCTATTAGCATCCGTTAAGATAGCGAAATATGTTTTAAGGAGATTTTAATTCGCATACATTGCTTCATTTAATCTTCTTCTAATTTACATGTTTCAGCAGGTTGCAATTTATGTGCGGATCTTGGTTTTGGTAAGTCGAAGCTCTACCCATTATTTTGCTTCAGTAAATTGCGATTCTATCGTATTTGTATGCACATTTTTAGTCAACGGAATATAATTAATGCATACAATTTTTCCAACATTAACTACCTCATCACTGTTTCTGTTGTCATGTTATGAATTCAGTCCCTCAAAAATGGCAAAATAAAGTTTAGTGACTCACTTCTCAAGTTATGTAGCTCCTAGAAATTTTTATCCATGACAACGCAAAAGACAAGATAGTGATGAGAAATAATCTAATGAAATAAAAAAGAAAAACATGAAGTATGGCTTTAATTACAAGGATCTTTTTAAATAAATTAGAATAATAAAGGGATAAAACATGATTTTTTGCAACAACAAACTTCATTGAATTAGTAAAACAAACTACCAATTCTTTAGCATCAATTTTCTTAATTTTTTTATTTTATTTTATTTTTTTAAACTTGTTAACTATAGAATTTCTATCAATTTTACATCGCACGTTAAAAGGAAAGCACGCTATTAACTACAACTGGCTCTATTAATGTGAAAGAGAGAACGAATATGAACCTTGCAACTTTTAAAAAATATATATTTAGTATGTTTTTAAGGTAATTAAAAATATTGTTATCAAACAATTTTCGCATTATGTTTGAAAATCTATCATGTAAAAATAAGTACTTAACACTATAAATAAGCTTACCACTATTTGTTTAAGCTTAACACTATAAAAATAAGTACTTAACACTATAAATAAGCTTACCACTATTTGTTTAAGCTTAACACTATAAATAAGCAACACTATAAAAATCCGTCTATGTTTGAGCTGAAGATTTTTAGACTCCGACATAACCATATAACCAAATATAATCACCTAAAATAAAAAAAAAAAAAAGTATTAATTGTAATAAGGAAAATAGCATTTATTAACTTCCTATGTTGTTATGTGAACTTGCAATTAGTCAACATGAACGTTTAGTGATTAACCATTCATTGACACACTTATCTAATAATATTACCATTCATTTGGCCTTTATACATCATAAATGAAATTCAACTTTCTAATATCCAATGGGAAAAAAGAAACTTTTCTGTCAAAAAATTTAATACCTTTTGGTACCAAAACACTTATAATTATTGCTTTTCTCTGCATTGGTATTCACTATACTCTTATATGAGTCTCTTGAATAGAGTTCTTAATTAACATTTATCTCATCTTTCCTTCTCTTCATGCTCATTATCATCTAATTAATTCAGTTGCATTCTTAGCATCATGTGGAAATTAGGGGGTTTTCAGCCAAATGATGGTAGAAACAATTCAATGGCTTCATATCGTACGGTGATGAATGAGGTTCATGTGTTGCTAGTGGATCATGATTCTGATTGTTCGATTTCTACAACAAAAATTTTAGAGCTTTGTTCATACAAAGGTATAAAATATTGTTTTAATTAATTTTTCATAAGAGACAAGAGCAAGACTATATGTTCGTCTTCTGTCCTCTATTTGATTTGATTTTTTTTTTTTTTTTTCCGCGCAAATGTGGTATAAATGATAATATTGCGACCACTTATATGTGTGTGTGTGTGTGTGTGTGTGTGTGTGTGTGTGTGTGGAGACTTGATTTCTTCCTCTTTGTTTTTTTCCTTTTCTATTGTTCTCAAATCTTATTAGAATTGCTGCATTGTTATAGCTGATTCATGAATATTAAAAGGTTGTGAAAGAATAATTGGGGGAATATACAATGGAAGATTATTGCTTTTAAATATTTTGCTGTTCTGGCATTTGAATAAATATTAACTGCAAAATCTCACCAGCCTTTATGTGAACATAGCCATAAAATTTATTTCTTAATTTACCATTCTAACATCAAAACATGAAGTGTATGAATAATGTTTACCTTATCTTGTCCGGCCAATTAAGACATGTTTGAAGAGTATTGCTATTTTATACCCGTTGGTAATTATTTTTTATCCCTCTATGCCCTCTGGATGTAATCCAAAAAAAAAAAAAAATTCTTCCTTCTGTGGTTTTAAATATTCATACAATTTTTTTAAACATTACTTTAAGCCAGATAATTACTTTGCTAAAATGTTGTACTTTTTGCAGTTACATTATTTCCTTCTAACTAATCAGTTGTCCAAAATTGATTTGTTTCAGTTACATATGTTGAACTTGCTTCAATTGCTTTATCGCTGCTTTCAAGCAGAAACTCACATTTCGACATTGTCTTGGCAAATATAAACTCACCTGACTTGCAAGGATATAAACTTCTCCAACAGGCAGTTAACATGGACATACCAGTAATTCGTAAGTATTTATTATATACTTCTTTTCCTTTTAAGGCAATAATATATTAAAATTCCTAATTTCACTAAATTTAGGGTCAACTACATGTATTATGTTTGTATATTCTATCCAATACAACAATGAATTAAGGTTTTTCACAATAAATTCTTTCTTATCATACGGTTCACTTGATATGTTTCTTTTCCTTCTAATTTTATGTTGAATCAGTAATGTCAATTGATGACAATGCATTCCTTGCAATGGGAGCTCTAGAAAAGGGAGCTTTCCTCTTTATCAAGAAACCAGTTACAATGGACATGTTGAAGTGCCTTTGGCAACATGTAGTAAGAGAGAAAATAAGGATCTACAAAGAAAAGGAAATAATTATAGGAAAGGCAGCGACAAATAATCATACCTTTAAAGGGATTGAATTTAGACGAGAAGTTGAGAAGGAAAACAACTTTACTGGAGGCAACAACACGAAGAACAACAGATACAAAGGGAAAAATAAAATATGTGGACAGGAAGTTTTGATTGGGTTCAACAAAGGATGTGAATCACAACATCAGTTAATCAACAGTAACTCTAAGAGCAAAGAATGCATAGAGTGGACTGAAGAACTTCATCGAAAGTTTATTGATGCTTTGGGACAGCTTGGTGAAGGAAGTATGTTTTTCGTTCCCTTTAACGCTTTTACTATTATAATGTTATGTTAGCCCCTATTTGGTAACCATTCTTTCAATTATTTTTCTATACTCATTTTCAATCATACATTCTTGTAATAAAATATTTTTCACATAAGCCCAAAACTTTTTCTTATTTTGTAACGATACTTTTTCCAAAAATTTACTATTAAAAAACTCATTCTTTCCAAAAATAAAAAATAAAAAATCTGTCAAAAAAGGGTTTAATTTGCAGCCCTTGTTACACATACACACACATAGACAAAAGAAATGTATAAAATGTAACAGTAAGACGTACATATGCGTCTTGCATTTGGAAATATAGGGTGTTTCCCTAAAGATATTCTGGAGCTAATGGACGTGCCTGGTCTGACTAGAATGCAAGTATCAAGCCATCTTCAGGTTAGTTTTATTTGACAATATGTAATAGTTGTCTTGTTGAACCCTATCTAGTAACTTAATTACTTCGTGATTTTTTAATTGTGACTCATATTTTGTGTCATTAATTTTCTTGGCTTAGAAATTCCGGAACGACACTTGGAGAGCTCATGTAGAGAGGAAATTTAATCAAAATAATGCTCTGGAAGCATCTACGGACTCTAACATATCAGGCCAAAACAAGCATAGAAGATTCGGGTCTATGCCTTGCTTAAAGAAGAATAGTTTGCTAATTAATGACCATATCGAAACCCAAGAAGGTTCTGAAATCCTTACAGAAAATGAAATGTCAAATGACTGCGGACATGGATATGAAAATATAACTGTTGAGCATCACAAAACCCATGAAGTTGCTGAAATCCTTACAGAAACTGAAATGTCAAACGATAAACAAATCACGAGTTCCCACCAGCAACATCGTGAACAGCTTTTGTCTGTTTCTAAGAATGCCAGACCTGGTGCAAATTCTTCATCAAACCCTAGGTTTCCTTCTGATGATTTCTTTTATTTTCAAGATATAGATTGTATGTTCTCGAATTTTTCTGGGATGCAACAAGGGTTTGGCATGGACATGAATCAAAGCGCTTGTCAAGAAGCATTTCATGTTAACCGAGTTTCTTCTGAGCAGGTAATTCCTAATTCCTTATAAATTACAATAACATTCCGACATTCTTTTTATGCTTTTCCAAATTCTATATACGTAAGACCATAATCCACAAAATGTATGTATATTCCTCACAAGCTACACGGTACACATACGGTTTTCTTGTATGGTACATAGATTAACTTGACAATATAATGGGAGAAAAGAACTAAAATGTTCTCCGTTATTTTTCCCAGTCCTATTGAACTGATTTATTATGAACTCATGTTGCAGAATTCAGCATTACCAAGCGTGAAGACAAAGAACCAGTGGAGTTCAGAGACGTCAAACTTTTCAAGTGACTCATCAGAAACCAGAGGCCAGGAAAATTGAAAATTATCCGCGTCCGAGATATTATTGAATAAAGTATGCATATACTGGAAGGTGTTCGTTTTTCTTTAAATACTTCTAATGATGATTAGAAAGCTAAAACTCTTATGGAGAGTCATTTCCCATGATGACTTCTAGTATACCAATTATGGAAACTGACGATTAACATTGCAATGATCAAGGACTTTAGCTTCCAGTTGTGACTTAATCAAGATTGAAGTATTATTTCACAACTATATGCTTTTCAAAAATTATAAGCTTCTTTAAAGTAATATAACACAACGTTTTGTTGGCTTGTTCTCTAAAACTGATCTTCGAAGTGACTATCATCAAATAAGAATTAAGCCGAGAGATGAATGGAAAACAACATTTAAAACAAGAGAAGGTTTGCATGAATGACTTGTTATTCCATTTGGCATTTCCAGTTCTCCAAGCACCTTTATGGGGTATTGAATCAAGCTCTTCACCCTTTCATTGTAAAATTTGTCGTTTATTTTGATGAAATTTTTGTTTATCGCCAAAATCCATTGGAATCACATTGAACACTTGAGAGCTGTTCTAATGATTTTGAGACAAAGGAAAGTTTATGTAAGCCTCAAAAAGTATTCTTTCATGACCAGCCGCCTAGTTTTTCTAGGTAATGTTTTAACACCTTCGAGTGTTATGGTGGATGAATATAAGATTAAAGTTGTCCAAGAATCGCTTGCTCCTAAGAATCTACATGAAACACATAGTTTCCATGGATTGGCTTCATTTTACCGCCAATTCATTAGAAGCTTCAGCACTATTGCAGCACCATTGATTGATTGCTTGTAGAAGGAGAATTTATGTGGAGTCCAAAGGCGTTCAAGGAAAGGCTATCTAGCGCACCTGTTCTCACACTCCTAATTTTGAGAAAATCTTTGAAGTTAGTTTTAATGCATCTCATGTGGGAATTGGATAAGTTCTCAGCTAAGAAGGACAACCAATTGGCTTCTTTAACGAAAAATGAAATGAGACAAGGAAAAAATATTCTACTTATGATGTTGAGCTCTATGCCATTGTTCAAGCTCTGTCATTGGCAACGATATCTCATTCAATGAGAATTTATCCTAAACTCAGATCATAAAGCTCTCAAACATATTAATTCTCAACTTGAATACAAGACATGTTGGTTGGGTATCATTCCTACAAGAATATACTTTATGTTGAGGCATAAGAGTTTCTCCAAGAGACTTTATTTTTAAAAATCGAATTTTGCAATTTAGAGAGAGTAAAGAATTGTGACGAACGTAAATATGAAGATATTATTTACTTGATGCTTTTTTTTTCGAAATATGCATTCAAAATGTTCTCTTATAGAGTACATCATCAAAGAACTTCATTGTGGGGGATTTAGTGGACATTTTGGGAGAGATAAAACTTTGTTACTAATTAAGGAAAAATATTTTTAGCCTACTCTTTATTGTGATGTTGTAAAGTTTGTGAGGAGGTGCTAGGTATGCCAAACTTGCAAGGGCAAAAGTCAAAATTCTGGTGCTTATACTCTATTGCCTATTTCTGTTGCTCCTTGGGAAGATGTTAACATGGATTTTGTTGTTGGATTGCCAAAGACACAAATAGGTACTGGCTCTATTTTCATTGTGGTTGATCGGTTTTCTAAGATGGTACATTTTATTCCGGAAAAAAGATTATGGATGCCTGATATACTCCTAATCTTTATTTTAAAGAAGTTAAACTTCATGGATTTTCCAAGCTAATTACTTTGAATCATGATACGAAGTTTGTTAGCCTTTTTTGGAGGAGCCTGTGGAATGCCTTGATTTGCTTTACGGTAGTGCTTACTACTTTGAAATGAACTGCACGTTGGGAAATTTGTTTCGAAGTTTTGCTTCCAAGAAATTCATTCATCTTCCGAACAAGTTATCATTCGTGGTTAGATTCTAGGTAAATTGGGAGTTATAAAGGTTCAAAGTGGCGCATTTGGATTGGGAGATTACATTTGGGAGTTGAAGAACTTCTAGTTTTTAGTTTTTTGTAATTATTTATCCATTCATGTATTTAGATGCATTATGTTAGCCTATAAATACCTTGTATGATGTAAAGAAAGGCCGACTTGAATATTTAATTATTTTGATTTGATAATTTAGTTGGAGAACATAAATTATATATTTCTCTTTGATTCCCAACTTTGTGAAGTATCTTTAAATCTTTCCTTCCCACTATTTTCCTCCCCTCATCAGTTTTACTCTAAAATTTTCATGTGTACTTAATTAGTTAGTTTAGCTAATAATAATAATAATAATAATAATAATAATAATAATAATAATAATAATAATAATAATAAAGTGATCTTAAGGGAATGAATGCACGTAGAATAACAAATACCATAACAAATCTAGTGTCCGATATTCATGGAAGTTCACACTAAATGTTTTGCCGCAATCTCAGACAGTTAGCTTAAAATAGGTATGACTTAGGTATATCATGGAAGTCACTCAAAATTCAAGTGGGAAAATCGAATCTGGGTTGTATCCAGAAATTACTTTCACGGATGACAAGACCATTTTGGAAAAAAAAAATATTATTTCCTTTACCAAAAGCAGAAGTTTTAGGATGCAAAGAATCATATACAATAAAAACCAGTTGCTCAGGGCCATTATCTTCAATGATCTTAAAATGTTTGTGCCTAATTGTCTCGGAAATGAAACATAATCTTGGTAATTCCTTATTCCAGATTAATTGAACCAAACATTCAAAATTTGGAAACAAAACCAAACAAATTCCATAACAATTGGAACCAAAAACCAAACAAATTTCAAATTGTTCAGAAATAACTTACCGGACTGCTCCAACAAGCTCAACCGATTCCGACAAAATTGAGGCTGACCCATGGTAGAACTAGATGTGTCTGGTTGTGAGAAATGTTGTGGTGGTGCTCCACGATCGAGAGGGTGGCCAGATGTAGAAGTAATTGGCGAAAAATTGTGACTGCATTCGTGATTTTGGATGGGAATTGGGATTGTTTCCGACGGTCGGTAGGCAGGAGATGGTCAGAGGTTGTAGATGGAGGTAAGGGAGTGCCGGTGTTGTGGGGTCCGACGGCTTAGGTGGCGGGTGGTGGAAGAGAAGATATGGAAGGAGGAAGTGGATCTAAGGAAGAATTTTGGTGGAAATGGAGCGAGGGCCGTTTTTCGCCTTTTCGATGGTTTGTGAAGGAAACGCCCAAAACGTACATTTTGGGTTTTCGATTGATTTTTTTTTTTTTTCGAAAATGGGGAAGAGAATGCGTTTTCATCGTTTTGAAAAATCAAAAATAGGAAACAGTTCGAAAACAGTAAAGAGAATAAAGCCTTATGTGTCGTGATGTTATTTTCAATGAGAGTATTTCTCCTTCTCGGTATGTATCTTCACCAAGCACTTCTTCACATGTCGTCCCACTACCAATTGATAGTCACTCCAAATTTGATTTAAACCCCAATTTTTAAGGGCATCTTCAATCCATCACATTGCACCAAAATTCATCGAATTTCACTTCTCCAACCCATTGCACCATTTTGGTGCAAAATGGTTAAATACTTTTCTCCCATTCTTTTCCACTTTGCACAAAATTTTTGTTAAGGGTATTTGTGTCCATTTTTGTTATACAATAATAATAATAATTTATATTATTATGTGGATTTGTAATTAATTTTAATCATGTAATCAATGATAATTAATTAATGAATTAAAATAAAAATACTTAAAAAGGTTTGAAATGTAATAAATATGATCAATTTCAAGAATTCATTCTTGTCATAGACAAATCAAAGATAAAGAGGCTCATATTGCACTTCGAAATGTATTAATTGATCATATGTATGATGAATATATGAATTTCAAGAATTAAATCACAACATTAGTTTGACTTCGCAATATCATGATACCGGGATTCAAGACGTATTGCACTATTTTTTTTAATAAAATGATTTAATATTTTCTTAGTTGTGGTGTTTTTATTAATTGTACTACATTATTTAAAATTTATTAATGAATTCAATAATTTTATTAATATGACGTAATTATTTATTTAGTAATTTATGTAGTTGTAAAATAAATAATATTTCAAAAAAAAAAATTGTTAAGAATGAAAAAAAAATGAAGAAAATGATTAAATAATGTTCATTTGACGCAACTTTTACTGTAATGGGTTGGAGATGATTTTTAGTTTGATACAAGATTTGATGCAAAACTTATGTCAAATTTTGATTTAAGGTTGAGAATTGCCTAATAACCTATTTTCAGTAACTTAAATGGCGTACATGGCCTAATTTCCCAATTTAAAGGCCTAGCCCAGAGGGGTGCAATTGCCTCAATTGGCCTATTATTGGTCACCACTGTTGAGTTTTGATACCCAATAAATTCGAGCGATGATGTTAAATCGATTTTATAGTTTGGATTAGACTTCATAGGCCTCGGCCGATGATTGAAGTAAAATGTTGACACCATAATGAACGAATCATTCCGACTACCTAAGTGGGCCATTTGAAGTAGCCCATTTTATTGGTGTTGCTCATGGCCCAACCCAAATACCTTGGACGGCTTTGTTGCGTGGAGGCCCATTCATTGGTACTTATTAGGCCACTTATGCTTGACCTAGAAGACCACTTATTTGGCTTATAAGGGGGTCGTTATTTTGGTCTTGCCCTGGAGTGTGCAATACTTGGAGCCGTGAGAAGAAATTGAGAGAGAAGAGATTGCTTTGTGCTTCTTGGTCATGCTTTGTGCTTGCCTTTCTTCTCTAGCCATAGCGGTAATTTCTTGAGGCTACCATACTCTTCACACCGAGTCCTTTGTGAGCTGATTCGGAGTAGAGCAACCGGTAGTTTGGGTGGTGGTTCGGTTTTTGAGCTTGGGTTGTTTCATTGTGGTGTTGATTGATGGTTTTCTCAGCCTGGTTTGGTGTAAATCAAAGGTCAATAATCTCACAACCACCCTTGACTTACAATCAATAAGCAAACCATTAAATTATTTTCTATGAAGTAGTTTGACTTGAAGAACTGTTCTCTCACCCAATAAACAAATATATTGAATGTATTATAACAATCATTGATTAACTTCCTAAGTATTCTCGTGTGGTCTTGCAAAGAGTCAACACTACAAATCAAATAATATTATCATGTTCTTTTTATACGTTACAGATGAAATTCAACTTTGGAATATCAAATGGACTAATACATCTATAAATACCTCTCTCTTGGAATCCTTCTTTATTAGCATTTGTCTCGTCTTTCTCTCTATGTTCAATACTCTCCATTATTAATAACCAATTAATACAAAAGAGCATTTCTCATCATTATGTTGGAATTTGATGAGTTTTGGTCAAATAATGGTCAAAACACTTCAATGGCTTCATATCACCCAATGTTGCGTGAGATTCATGTGTTGCTAGTGGATCACGATTCTTGTTTTTTGATTTCTACCGCAAAAATGTTAGAGCTATGTTCATACAAAGGTAGATCTATTACGAATTAATTTAACTTTGATTAAACACAATATCAAGAAAAGATAATGTGCTTTTCTATGTTTGATTTAATTTCCTTACAAATATGTGGTTTATGTATAAAATGATGATATAAATTTGGTTGATTAAACTTCCATTTTCCTCATTTTGAATTCTCTTTCTAATTTTTTATGGTTACACCTATTATTGAAGGTTTCATATTCATTGCAATTTATTTATCCATTTGTTTGGTTCTCAAACCTCAATAGAATTATTCAATCAATATAATAAATTATTCATACTTGCAAAGTTGTGTAAGCTTGTACATCATTCGAAGGTTATAGTTTTTCATGCATACTAGCAAAGTTCTGATAGCATGATCAGAGAAAGTATATGTCAATGGAGATTTTTATCTCTTGGAAATAATTTTTTATCATGGGGTTTGAATAATTATTTTAAAATTTAAATTTCACGCTTATTTTACTTAGCCAGGGATAAAATTTATTTTTACCATTGTACATCAAAATATGATACCATGCATAATAACCTTACCTTTTATGTTTTAATATGGTTTTCATTTTTCTTGCCTGGCTCATTAATGTTTAAGGAGTATCGCTATTTTTCACCTGCAGATATCTATGTTTCATATCTTAATGCCTCCGTAAACGACTAATTAGTTATTCTAAATGGATTTTTTTCAGTTTCTTATGTTGAACTTGCGTCGACTGCTTTATTGATGCTCTCTAGTGGACAGTCACATTTTGATCTTGTCATGGCAAATATGAACTCTCCTGACTTACATGGATACAAACTTCTTGAACAAGCAGTTAACATGGACATACCCATCATTTGTAAGTATTTCTCACATTAGCATCGATTTCTTGTTTATTTCTTTTACATAAAATCTAGTAATTGAATATGAGTTCTAATTTTTAATAAATCTAAAGCGGACCCCAAGAATCTTTCCTAGTCATTCCATTAGGTTCATGTATTTCAATCTAAAAACAGTAGATCAAGGGTTCTTCTCAATAAACTTAGTATTGAACATATATCTTTTCTAATGAATTGAATATAAGTATTTTCATATATTGTTTACCATCTGAATTTTGCATTTTATTCAGTGATGTCAGTTGATGACAATGAATTCCTAGCAATGGGAGCTCTCAAAAATGGAGCTTTCCTCTCTATCAAGAAACCGTTTACTGTGGACATGTTAAAGTGCCTTTGGCAACATGTACTGAGAGAGAAAATGAAACTTTACAGAAATAAGGAAATAAATATGGGAATGGATGCTGCTAGCCATCATATCGTGAAAGGGTTTGAATTTATTGGACAAGTTGAGGAGGGAAACAACATGCACAACAACAATTACACTCGAAAGAAGAAAATACGTGGACAAAACGGTTCGATTTGGGCGGACGAAGAATGTGAATCAGAAAATCAAATAATCAACAGTGTGGTTAAGAGAAAAGTATGCACTGAGTGGACTCAAGGTCTTCATGGAAAATTTATGGATGCTGTTGGACAGCTTGGTGAAGGAAGTATATTTTTTGTTTCCTTAATACCATTTATAATTAAAATATATTATGTAAATTTGCATCCCCTATAATTTATATATCTCTATTAAAATTTGTATTTTTTGAGTGTATGCTTAAAAATATATAAGCAAGTATAACCCTAAAATATATGACATATATGTCTTGTGTTCGAAAATAGGGTGTTTTCCTAAAGAGATTCTGGAGCTAATGGATGTGCCTGGCCTGACAAGAATACAAGTAGCAAGTCATCTTCAGGTTAGTTTTCTAGTTTAATAAATTATTAATATATCGTGCATAACATATTTAATGATTTATTATGTAATGTTGGATAGTGTCGCAAAAATTTAAAAGGGGCATGTGAGTACAGTTGTTGGTTGTTGTGCCCAAGCTTATACCCTTTTCGGGTTTTCTTTCATGCAGAAATGCCGGAACAACAATTGGCGAGCTCCTGAAGCACGAAAATCTCAACAAAACAATGCTCCTGCAGACTCCACAAACATTGATGGTTTGGGCCAAAAGCCAAGAAGATTTGGGTCAATGCCTCAATTAAGCAAGAACGCTTCATTGATTAAAGAGCATAGTGAAACAGGTCAAAGTTCCGATATCTATACTGCAAATGAAAACCCAAATGATGGTAGATCAGGACCCGAAAATATAAATATCGCACCAATAATAAACTCCCAACAACTATATCATGAGAACTTTATGTCTGGTGCCTCAAATTCTTCTTCAAACCCTAGATATCCATCAGATGATTTCTTTAGTTTTCCAGACACGGATTGTCTGACTCAGAATTTTTCTGGTACACTAGAAGGAGGTGGAATGATAATGAATCAAGAAACTTGCCAGAAAGCTCTTCGTTCTGACCAAGTTCACCATGAACAGGTACCATATGGTCTTCCTTGTAATAACACTCTTAATTTTTTTTGGTATGTTAAATATAATAAAAAAGAAGGGAACAAAAACTAAAACTGTCAACTATACTTTCAGTCCCATCAGAATTCAGCAGTGCCAAGTGTGGAAACCAGGAGCCATATGAGTTCAGGGACGTCAAGCTTTGCAAGCTACTCTTCAGAAACCAGAGGAAAATAAATTGGATAATTCTCCAGTCCAGTATTATTGAATAAAGTATGCACATGCAGTGACATTTTGCATAAAGCGATATATCAAACCAGCTATGTTTTTTTTTTGGGTGCAAGAACATCAAACTATATAATACCCATGAAATAGTAACATGCAGGATGCTACATATTTGGGTTTTGTCTGTTTTTTGCTGTTTCTGAACATTTTGATAATTTATATTCTGCTATAGTTATAACAATCTTTTCAGCTATTTATATACTTCAAATACCTATATATATACACACTATAGGATTTGTGAAAGGCCCTTTTCTGTGTCTTATGGTGGCCAATTTTATTAGAAAATAACCGCTCTCATACCATTTATTGGGAAATTGTTTAGACCCAAATATGCAGAATTAATTCATAACATGTAACAAGTCACTTAAATTTTTTTTTTTAGATAATTAACTTTAAAATCAATTATTAACCATTACAAACATCATATCAGAGAAATAAAATAATTAACACTAGATATGATCACGGAGGAAAACACTAGAACAACTTTTTACAAGAATCAAAAACCTCTGGGGCAAACTTGCGTGTAAAATCTACTAGAAAATTTAACATACAATTAGTCCACAAATGTTAAATTTTAGATGACTCTAGCCACCTAACTTGTAAACCAGTAAGAAACTACTTTAGTTTTGCGACTTGTACTTCCCAACAACTCTAGTCTACTTTTCTCTCCGTGTGAATCACCAAGATTGAACTCGTTCCAGAGTACTCGAACTCCAAGCGCCTCTTCTCCCAACTTTAGAACTCTAAAGGCTTATAGTTGAAGGTAGAATTTTGTTTCGTGTTTGATCTAATGATCTTTTGTGTTTTGATCTTTGGGTTGAATATAGAGGATTATGGATAGACCAATAAAACAAGATGTTTAGGATCAATTATAATGAATTGATCTTGGAGTTAAATCAAGAGAACTTTGGAATGTGTTTATAATCTTCAAAAAGATGTTCTCTAATATGAAATAATGATTCAACGTACTATAAGATGCACTACAACAAAAACAACCTACAGCAACGTTCAAATGTTGCCGTGGGCCTACGACAACGTTTAGATATGTGTTACAAATCGAGGTGTAGGATATGTGTTACAAATCGAGGTGTTGTTATAGAGTAGAAAGATATGACAACATTTTAAACATTGCCGTGGGCCTTTCGCAACATTTTTTAAGTGTTGTGAAAGACTGTCAAAAAACGTTGTGAAAAACGGTCTTTCGCAATGTTACATTGCCGTTACAACAATTTATGCAAATTGATTGGCAAAATTAAAAATGTACCTTATAAACAAATTCTAGAATTGCATAAAAATTAATAATTTATTACAAATTTTTTGAATCCATACACTTGAGCCTTCTTCTCTTCCTTAGTCTCCTCACCAAACAAATTCACATCATCGTCGTCATCATCCTCGACCGCAGAGGCCTGAAATTAAAAATTTGTACTATTTATAAAGTCAAGCACTAAAAATGATAAAACAGACTTATAATCAATGTAAACCACGTAGAGTTGATAGAACAAACACTGCAGTCTTCCCTATCCCAGACTTAGCTTGACATATGACATCCATTCTTAACATAGCTTGAGGTATACACTCTTGTTGTACCGATCATAAACAATATCCAAGTAACAAATCCTTAGTCAATACCAATTATCTTCAAGATCCTTTCAAATGAAAAGATTACCAGACCAAATTTTTTATTGAAATGATTATAGAGGGATTAGTATGATTATAGAGGGATTAGTTGTTATCACCGTAAGACATGATTCAAGGGTGTGGTTGGGACTTCTACACTTAGTGAACAACTATTGGAGAAAACACCCTTATGCACATCTCTTATCATTGCTTGTATCAATGGTAAGCAAACAATCACATCATCCTTGAAGTTGCTTTCCTTACTTCCATCTTTCTTCCTATCATAGATTAATTTGACATTCTGTTAGATACATTCAAAATGATTGTACACAACTGTAAGGTACACTAAAGGATCACCAACTTTCCAGTTTAATGATATTGATACAGATGGCACACCATTAACCAATGCTTCACTAGCCCTAGCAACGACACCTGAATAAAACCTGATATTGTCAGTACAGAGCTCATATGAACCAATTACAACCAAAAAGATTGGACACGACTTACAAAGCTTAAATAGAAATGGCAAGAACTTACATGTGGTATCCACAGCTTAAACCCTTGTTGATACTACTTATAACCTACATCGGGCAAAACAAAGAAATGGGGACGTATGTTTTGTAGCTAAGCAATGTTTAAAAGGAGAAAAATTCCAACAATTGTAAGAATCATACCAACAGGGGCTTTGACCATGTAAATAGTGAACCACATAACGCTAGTGATACACAATCCACGGGAGTTCCTAGAAGTTGCATAAAGCAAAATATTGCTTCAAAGTTCATTCCAGGTAACTCCAATAACAACTTACAAAATTAACATTTCATCATATTATGAACATTAATTCAACCAATAGAAATTGAAAAGGAAAACGACAGTACCAGAAACATCGTAAGCAGTGGCACCATTAATATCAACATAAACCACCTCAATCGTCTCCTTTAGTGATAAAGAATGCCCTGCTATCAATTTATCTGTGTCAACACGTCCCACAAAACCACCCAAAGAAAGTCACCAAATAAAAATCACAAAAATCTCTAATACCAGAATTACAAAAATGAAATCCATTTGCATTTTAGTTAATAATTGATTCAGACTCAGAAAATCTGCATCCTAATCATTTCAAACAACATGATTTACAGCAAAGAAAAAGCTAACCATTTACTGAAAATATCCTTTCTATACAATGCTTGGATTGGATTTTGATCCGAATCCGATCCGAATCCGACCAAATAAATGGGAGATGGATTTAGGANTTGTACTCGAAGCCCCATCAATGCCACAGCTCCCAACGGCAATGATTTAGTGATTATTTCAAATGCTCCATTAGAAATCTAAGCTGTGGATTTCGAAGGAGAGAAACTTGTGAGACGACCGAGAGAGACGCAAGGGAAAATAAAAGGAAAAAAATTTAGGGCAAATAGTAAGGCCAAATAAGGAAAAATAATATTTTTTTACATTTTTTACGGCGTGCACAAATGCATGCTGTAAATAATCTAGAAATCATTTTTTACAGCGTGTACAATTGCATGCCGTGAATAATCCAGTTTGCATTTTTTACGGCATGTACAAATGCATGCCATAAATAATATAGTTTGATTTTTTACGACTTGCACAAATGTACGCTGTAAAAAACTTTACGACGTGCAATCAATGTGTGCCGTAAAAGTTTACTTTTTATGGCATGCCATCAATGTATGCCGTCAATACTTTTAGTTATTGAATTATTACGGCATGCATTTAAGACATGCCGTAAATAGTTATTTTTTAAGGCATGCCTTATATGCACGCCGTAAACGCATGCCGCAAAAAGTAACATTTGTTGTAGTATTAGTTCAAATTTTTTTAAAGAACATAAAATCATTTTATTTGGAAAAATCGGATCCGCTTTACGATTAACCGGCCGGTTTAACAATTTATTTGATGATTTTCAATTTTTCGTTTAATGTATGATGATTTGATTCCAACATAGATTTTTTCTCTAATTTTTATTAATTTCGGATCGGGTATCCGATAACATAGCAAATCGGATATGGTTTTAACAATCAAATATCCGTTGGATTATCGGATCGGATCGGATCGGATATAGGCAGATCTGATCCATATCCGATCCATTTACAGCCCTAGCTGCAACCTCAGAGTTGTGAAGCTTCGGCATGGAGATGATGGTTCGGAAGAATTGGGAGGTTCTGGTAGCGGTGGTGAGTCGAGAGGGTGGGAGAAGATGATTTGGGGGTTTATAATATAGCTAGGGCTTGGGCTCACGTTTTTGAGTTCTGCAATTTGACCCCATTTATTTGAGAAAAAAAAACCTTTTGCAACACTTAACAAATGTTGTGAAAAGTAAGATTTTTCGCAACGTTTATCAAACGTTGCAAAAGAAACTTTCTGCAACACTCAATAAATGTTGGAAAAAGGGGTCTATCATAGTATTTTTCTACAAAATGTTGCCAAAACTCATTTATACTAACGAATGGCAACATTCACTTACTAAAATATTTTCAAAAGACCCTTTTAGCAACATTTATCAACAAATGTTGCCTTTTTAGTGTTGCAAATGACTATTTTTGTTGTAGTGGATAGTGTTTGGGGGTGCAATAGGATTGAAAAACTAAGTTAAAATGAATCAAGTCTCTTCCCGAATGTCACCGTCGCTCGAGCCCTGGCTTCGTGCCTAGTGAGAGTGTTTCTCTTTTGAGCACTCGAGCGCTCTTCACACACTAGCGAGCGGTTTTGTATAGACTTTTTCTCCTTGGTCCATATTTGATGTCTTTGACTCCTAACAGCGATCTGGGCATATTAATATTTATTCTAATAAGAGATAGTTTGGTTGTTTCACAACAAGTGGTATCAAAACCTAGGTTCGGTAGTTCTGAAAGAGCGCAGAGTTTGATTTGTTTTAGGTTTTTTGTTCGTGATGACTTCCATGAAGTATGATATTTCATTTTTGGATCGGAGCACTAGATTTTCGTTATGGCAAGTTAAGATGCATATAGTACTTGCACAGCTGCATTTAGATGATGCGTTGCTGGGAATTGACAAAATGCCCGCAACTTTGACCGCGGAGAAAAAATTACGGAAGGATAATAAGGCAGTTTCTCACATTCATCTTCATCTATCAAATACTATTCTTTAGAACATTTTGGAGGTTTCAACAGCTGCTCTATGGTTGAAGTTTGAACAATTGTGCATGACTAAAAGTCTGACAAGTAAGTTGAACCTCAAGCAGCGTTTATATTCTCATCGCATGACAGAAGGAGGATCATTGGAAGATCACCTGGCTGTATTTAAAGAGATCGTCGCTGATTTGGAAACTTTGGAAGTNGGAAGATCACATGGCTGTATTTAAAGAAATCATCGCTGGTTTGAAAACTTTGGAAGTAGAGTATGATAAAGAAGATTTGGCCTTGATCCTATTGTATAGTCGTGATACTCTCACCATAGAGGAAATGTATGAGGCTTTGTATTCAAAAGCGAATATGAAGCATCTGATTTTTTAGGCCAGAAATGGAGAAGGTCTGGTTGCTCATGGTGGTTCTAGAAGTGGCATATCGAAGTTTAAGTTCAATAATCAGATTTGTAACTACTGCAAGAAGAAGGGGCACATGAAGAAGGATTTCTACAAATTGCTAAATAAAGAAAGGATGGTTGCAAGTAGATATTTAGGTACTTCAGACGAAGCAGACCTCGTGGAGAACGTTGTAAGTGATAGAGATCTCTTAGCTATTTCTGACATTGAGTCTAAATCGAAAGATTATTGGATTCTTGATTCAACATGTATGTTTCATATGTGTTGTTTACTACATATGAAACTGTTTCCAAATGTGTCGTGGTTATGGGAAACAATGTACCTTGTAGCGTTGCTAGAATTGGTATAGTCAGATTGAAGCTTTTAGATGGAACAATTAAAACACTTGTCCAAGTTCGACATGTTCCGAGTTTGAAGAAAAATCTCAACTCAATGTCTATCATTGATTCACAAGGTTATGGGTTCTTTGGTAGAAGTGGTGCTTTGAAGGTTTGTAAAGATGCACAGGTTGTATTGGAGGGACAGAAAATGTTTCAGTTGTACAACTTGCAAGGTCATGCAGAATCTAGAAGAGTCAATAAGTACAGGTTCAGTACCATGGTGGACATTCATTTTGGTATAATACCTTCAGGAGCTCATAAAGGGTCGGATTTGAAAAATACTGCTTAGTGGAGTTCCGGAGATATGGATAATGCCGCTTTGCCACCATCACCTGCGGTGTCATTGTATTCAATTGCTAGAGACAGACCCAGTGGAACAAGGTATGTGGATGCTGATTTGGTTGAGCATGCTTTAAGTGGAGTAGATGGTGTACAATCTAACAAGGGATCTTCTGTAAAAGCATGTGGTATTGATTCTGTTTCGGGGTGTGTTATAGCCCAGTTTGGTAAATTATAAAATCATTATGGTTTTGGGGAATCTAAGTTAATTCTACAAGAGTACTACTTGGATTTATTGGAAGAGGTGGAGTATTATGTTCTGTTGGAGAAATTATTTTTTTGGTTATTATTGAAAAGGCCAGTTCATTCCTTAGTGGAATTCGTGTCAAGGTAGAGATTGTTAGGATTTGGGTATGACATGAATTCCTTGTTTGAAGTATTGAAGAATTCTAATTGAAATGCACGTCAAGAAGAATTCGATTTGAAATGCTATTAGAGTCCTATGTCAGGTTGAAATTCTATTTTGGAAACTCATTGGGAGTTGGAATTTATTTTGGACTATATTTTTTGGTATCCTACTTCATCAACAACTCTTCTAGGAGTATTTGAACATCCCCTACATGTTCCTATAAATATTAGTTCTTCTATAAAATTTCATATTGTGTGAGAAAATAGATTACTAGAATTATAGGATCTATTGTAATTTTCTCTNATAAATATTAGTTCTTCTATAAAATTTCATATTGTGTGAGAAAATAGATTACTAGAATTATAGGATCTATTGTAATTTTCTCTTTTCTCCATTATTCTTGAGTCAATAAAATCTCTTAATTCATGTGCCATATTTCTTGTCTTTATTATTCTTTTACTTGATCTAATATTTCATTATTTGCCATATAACTTCAACAATTCATTCGCGTGGTTGGTTTCATCAAGTGATATTAAAACAATACATAATTCTTGTATTTTAAATATTGCTAACAGCGATCCGGGCATATTAATATTTATTCTAATAATAGATAGATTGGTTGTTTCACAACTCTAATCAAGGGGAAAAAACACAAATTCATCATTTATTGGTTGGAAAACACTCATAATTATTCAATATTAGGACCAAAATGGATCACACAGATGCCTTCTACCTTTATTATTTCTCATGCATTAGTTCATTTTAACTTATGGTTTCTAGACTTGTAGTTAGGATTATTCTGGTCTTTAGTTATGCGAAGATTTGGGCTTGAATGTTGTGTTAGAACTCCGAAGGAGTGTGGGTTCTTTTTTCTTTCTTTCTTTTTAAAAAAAAATGAATTGAAGACTTCGGAAATTGTTCCAAGTTGGCTCACCATCCAGTACTTTCAATAATTAAAAAGTTGGTGATCATTTGTATTTGTGGTTTTGTTCTCATGTATCTGCTACATCTATAAAACTTAATTTACTTCCCCGAAATTCAAAATTTTCAATTCATTATTCTCTTATTAATAATGCAAGAGGGACATATAAACAGGTGCAATAAGCAAATAGTTTGGTCAGTTGATGCGTAGGATAGGTGCTAGTGCTTCAAACAAGTCTAGGAAAATACCATACGTAGAATGTCACACAAAAACCATCTATAGTTTTCATCTGGAGAATATACATGTTACTTTATCAAGTACAAGTATGATATATGTTAAGGATTCGAGGAGGCCATAGGGCACAATATGAAGTATAGATCGCATAAGCTAATAAAAAAGAACAAGATTTAAAAGAAAATAAACAAGAAGATAAAATTGGCAGAGGAACCGAATATCTTATTAATAACAACCAATGGAGAGAAAATACAATTTCTGCCTTTTCTACTATCTAAACCGAATGAAGAGTCTACTATTTATAGGAGACATGTCTAAACCTAGAATTAACCTAAAATATGGAAATTGAGTTAAAATCGCTTAAAATCGAAAAAGAAGGAAAAAAATATGTTGCCCGTTAGCGATAGGCGGGCGACATACCCTCTGTTCCAATTTTGCTCCTATCACTCGAGCTGTAAGCAGGCATCCGTCCAGCACTGTCAATTCGCCTTTTTCTTCTTGGACCCTATTTTGTCATCTTCAAGCCCAATAATCCCAAACGCGAAGCTCTAGACCCAATTTTGACACAAATTTCAGTGCAATGAACGAAGTTTCAAAATTTCTCCACCTGAAAAAATAAATCCGACTACAACGAAACATATTGAACTCTTAACCCAAACCGAACCTCTCCAACACTCGAAAATACTTTTCCTCTTCCACCATATCTAAACACGGATACAAATGAACCCAACCCTCGGGATCCCAAAATTCACAATGAATTCAAAATTTACCAAATAAGGTCGAAGCACACCCTGTAACAGAATCACCACTAGCTTTAATTGAAGGCCCCTGGCTAGACTCGACACCTTCAAAAACTCCAAAAGCATGAACATCCATATCAGCATCCCCGTACCTATTTCCAATAGGTCTCTTCCTAGCCGTTGAATATAATGGAACTGCAGACTATGGTGGCAAAGCGGAATGACCTATATCCCTCTAACTAGACAGAGAATATTCTCCAAAATAGAACTAGAGCTAACTCCCAACAGTATTGTACCAATACATCATGGTACCAAACCTGTGCTAATGTCTTTTTACTGATTTTTCCCAACCTTGCAAGATGTATACCTGGGACTTTCTTCGTCCCTCTAATACAACAGGACACCCTTCCAGACCTTCAAAACTCCACCTGCACCAGAGAATGTGTACCCTCTCGAATTCAGGGTACTCAGTGAGATGATATTCTTCTTCAAGTGTGGAACATATCGAACCTGGCTGTAATTGTTCCATCCACTAACTTCAATTTGAATCTCCCAATACCAGCTACCCGACAAGATTTATTATTTTCCATAATAACGACATCTTGTGTCACCATTTTATATGATTCAAACAAATCCTGATTGGGACTTATGTGAAATGCATAAGCTATATCCAAAATCTACGCATCGTTAGACTTGGATTCCACGTCAAAAATCGTCAAAAGATCTCCCTCACTTACAAAGTTCTCTGTGATGTATGCTTCACCTAAAGTCTCTGATTGTTTCCCATGATTTGCAGCGAATTTATCCTTACCCTACAACTTCTTGTAATCCCTCTTGATGTGTCATTTCTTCTTGCAGTAAAAGCATACCCTATTGTTGAAATCTACCCTCGACTTATCCCTTCGCCGATCACCATAAACCAAAAGAGTTTCCTCATCTACGGAACCAACTCCAGCCAGATGCTTCATCTTCTTCTTTGAGAACAAGGTATCATACACGTCTTCAATGGTGAGTGTGTCACAGCTGTACAAAATTATGTCTCTAAACGACGAAAACAAACAGGCAGCGAGCAAAACAAGATTAAGGCCAAGTCCTCTTCATCATATTTTACCTCTAACATCTCCAGATCAGTGACGATTTCCTTAAACACAGCCAAATGATCTTCCAATGATCGGTCTTCTGCCATACGATGAGAATAAAGCCTCAGCTTCAGATGCAATTTGCTGGTCAGGCTTTTGGTCATGCACAATTGCTCGACTTTCAACCACAATGTAACTATTGTCTTCTCCTTCAAGACGTCCTGAATAATGTTGTTAGATAGATGAAGATGAATCTGTGAAAGTGCCTTGCAATGCTTCCGTTGCTTCTCCTCTGTTGTCCGAGTTGTGTGCATCCTATCAAATCCCAAAAGAGCATCATCCAAATCTATCTGCGCCAATATAGCTTTCATCTTCACTTACCACAACGAAAATCTTGTACTGCAATCCAACAGCGAAATATCATACTTCATGGTAGCCATCGATAACAAAAAATCTCTAACAAATCCAACATTGCGCTCTACGAAATTGTTGAACCTTGGCTCTAATACCACTTGTCAAGGATTCAAGGAGGCGATATGGTGCGATATAAATTATAGATTGTACAAACTAATAAACAAGAATAAGATTTAAAAGAAAATAAACAAGAAGATGAAAATAGCAAAGGAACCGAATATCTTATTAATAACAACCAATGGAGAGAAAATACAACTTCTGCCTTTTCTACTATCTAAACTGATGAAGAATCTACTATTTATAGGAGACATGTTCAAACCCTAGAATTAATCGAAAATGTGGAAACTAGGTTAAAAATCGTGTAAAATCGAAAAAGAAGGGAAAAATCTACGGCCCGTCACTCGAGTAAAGAAGTAGGCGACAGGCATGCCCAACAATCTACTGCCTGTCAATCTGCATTTTTTTCTTCTTGGACCCTATTTTGTCATATTCAAGCCCAATACTCCAAAACGCTAAACCCTAAACCCAATTTGGACCAAGTTTGGGTCACAAAACCCAACAATATATACATTCAGGGGTAGAGTCAACACTCGGCGAGTTGGCGCGGCCGTCCATTCTAGCTCTGCCGAAAAAAAAAAGGGATTATAAAGCTTTTACAACTGACGTTAAATAATTATAAATGTGCCAACATTCAACAAAAGATTGTGTAGCTCATATAATATAGCGCTAGCTTTGCATATGAGAGACATGGGGTTCGATTCCAAGAATCTCCACTCCTTTTAATTTCTTAGCTTCCAAATTGGCCCAAAGCAAAATTTTATATCACTATATGATAATGGAAAGCTTAACACCTATGGCAAGTGAAGATTGTTAACAATAAATGTGACCAAAATCTTAAAACTTGATCGTACATATATGATTCAAAAAAAATGTATCTTATTTTGGATTGTATTGGATTACATCATCAAATATTTCAAATGATATTAATTCAAAAGAACTTCAAATAGCAAAAATTGAACAAACTCTTCAAAATTGGACTATTCCAAAGGTAGAAAAGAATTCTATCTATGAAATAGGAAAATTTGATTTTACTCAAAATTATGTAATCAAAACAATGGAGNTATTAAAGAACAGATTACTTCATTCAATTTACTTTCAAAAGAAGCTATTCTTGAGCATAGAAAGAAATTTCAAAACATTCATTTTGGTCTTGTTCAAATTGCTGTTAAACCTTTGTTTCGTCTTGGTTTAGATATTCCTGTTTGAATAACTTTAAGAGATAGAAGGCTCTTAAAATTTGAGCACTCTTTACTGTCCATACTTGAGTCTAATCTTGAAAGTGGTCCAGTATTTTCAAATTGTTGTCCCAATTTTTCTGTTAGCCTTCAAGATGGAGCTATTCTAAATACTCTCAACTTAAGAATTCAAACTAAGAATTTTGAAGTTGACGATCGTTCTAAAGCTTTTGCTTTAATTTACCGAGTTTATTACAAACTTTTTGAATATTCAACTCAATATACGTGCTCTTCGATCTTCTCCTAGAGACGAAAGTCTTTTAGTTGAAGTTAATCCTTTTCATTCTAATGTTATGATTCCAAAAAGAATTCCTTGGAATCTTCAAGAGAAAGAATTAAAATGGAATTTTGATAATGATCAAAATCCTATTCCAACTCCTATCAGTTACAATCCTGAACAAATTACTCATTTTCCTGATGGAAGTATTCAAGTTAGTTTTAAGAAACTTTCTAGATCCACTCCTTCCAGATCTTCCTTCCAAGATGGAGAATCTCCTTAAATTCCTCTTCAAAGGAGACGAAATTCATTTACAAGTGAAAAACTTAAAAATGTTAATTTCGCCCCCACAAATACCCAAGCCTCAATATTCTGAGAATAAAGAAGAATCAGATTATTCTTCTGAACCTCAATGTCCTACTGTGTCAAATATGATGCCTCCTCCTTCTTCAAATGAAAAACTTTCTAGACAACTCAATGTTATTTCTTCTACTATTGATAGAAGAATTGAATTTAAAACATATCAAACTCCTGAAGTTAAAGCTTTAAGGAGAAATCTTCGTCAAATATTTTCAAAAGAAGAACTTGAGACTTACTGGGAAGAATTTTTTTGATTTTCCAGAAGATTTAAGTTTTTTCGAATGGGTTAATTTCAAAGTTTTTGGAAAAAGGATTTCTAAAACCAAAACCCGTTCAATTCAAAGAAAACTTAGACTCTGGCTTCAAAAGACGTTGTTCAATTTGAACATCCTCCTCTTCAAGAAATCATTTTTCCTCATGGAACAATTGATGTTACTGCTTCTCCTTTTAAACAAGTTCCTGATGAAAGAAGTAGTAACACTCCTGCAAAAGTTTTTGATGTCAAAAATATTCAAATTCAAAATAATTATACAAATATTGTTTTAAATTCTGTGTGTTCTCAACTTTCTAGAATTGAAAGTTCTGTTGAAAGTAAAGAAGACACTTCAAAACAAAAATTTTCTGCTACTCTCAAAACTTCTTATAGAGATCCTCAAAAATCAAAAACAGAAGAAAAGAAACATGTTAAGCTTTTATTTAAACCAATTGAATCAAATCTTTCTCCTAAATTGGAAAAAGACTTTTCCTCAGAGTCAAAAATTCTTGAAAAATTAACTAAGCAATTTTCAAAACTTAGTTCCCTTTCAAAAAATATCAATACAGTTGATTTTTATAAAAATCTTGAGAGTCGGTTTATTGAAGAAGAACCTCTTCAAATCAATAAATTGAAAAATTTTAATTCCTCAAATCTTCCAACTTTTTATCCAGACCTTCTCATCCTGATCTTCTTTTAGAAAAAAAATCTTTTCATCAATTTTCTGAAACTTACTTCGGTAGAGATATTATTGAATGGAATATTGACCGGATGACAGAATTTCAAATAATTCAAACAATTGAAAAAATGTCTGTCTGTATGTCTGCTTATGTTAGCAGAGGTATAGATCTTCTTTCTTCCTGTAATAACCTCATTATAGGTTTTACTGGTCAACTCAAAGGATGGTGGATAAATTATCTCTCCGAAGAAAATTGTCAAGAAATTCTTCAATCTACAAAAATTGAGAATGGTAGTGCTATCAGTGAAAGCTTTACAACTCTCGTTTATTCTATCATGAAACATTTCATTGGTACTCAAATTATTCAAGATAGATCATCCGAAATATTAATGAACATTTCTTGTCCTGAAAGCTTTGTTCACACTGTTCTGTCCACTGAAACTTAACTCCCTTCCTGGTCAACTGAGTCATAGGACCTGCTACTTTAGAGAAACCCTCTATGAATCGTCAATAATATTCGGCTAATCCAAGAAAATTTCTCACATCTCCAACATTTACAGGTGCTGGCCAATTCGTTATAGTTTCAACTTTAGAAGGATCAACTTCGATGCCTTTAGTTGTAACAATGTGACCCAAAAAACCTACTCTCTCAAGCTAAAATTGACATTTCTTGAATTTGGCGTACAACTTTTCTGCTCTCAACGTTTCCAACACGATCCTCAAATGTTCTTCATGTTGTGCAGAATTTTTGGAGTATATCAGTATGTCATCGATAAAAACAATAACGAATTTATCAAAATACTGATGGAAGACTCTGTTCATCAAGTCCATAAATATTGCAAGTGCGTTCGTGATTTCGAAAGGCATCACTACGAACTCGTAATGCCTATATCGTGTCCTAAACGTTGTCTTTGGTACGTCAGCTGGCGAAACCTTTAGCTGATGGTAACCAGATTTCAATTTAATCTTGGAGAAGATAGATGTACCTTTCGACTGATCGAATAAGTCTTCGATCCTAGGAAAGGGGATACTTATTCTTTATCGTCAACTTGTTAAGTTCTCGATAGTCGATGACATCCTCATGCTTTCATCCTTCTTCTTTACAAATAGAATAGGTGCTTCCCATAGAGATACACTTGGCCTGATGAAACCCTT
>CAIGRF010364949.1:13074-24690 GCA_903798235.1 Fraxinus ornus | reverse complement strand
AAACTTACGTTTTGGTGCATCATCCTCAGTTGTGTCACTCTTTTCTACATTGATGTCCATGTCTTTCTCCTTGTCTTGTTCTGATGATGTAGGAACTTCATTTGCTGGGGTTTCCACTTCCTTGCCATTCCTCAATATAATTGCACTTGCGTTCTCCCTTGGATTTACTACTGTTTGAGAGGGTACCTTTCCCGAACTTTGTGATTCCAGCTGACTTACCGCACTAGCCATTTGACCCATTTGATTCTCCAAACATTGAATGCTAGCCTTGGTCTCATGTTGTAATCCAATCAATTTCATTCTACACCTAATACTAACATGTGCTTCACTATGTCCTAAACATCTATTTTTACCTGGTGTAAAATGCAAAACATTAATTGAGTTATGTATCTTATTTCTCAAAGCAACCATTTACTGAATTTTGACAAAAATAACAACCTAGAAGCTATAGGGAACACAATAGAGAAATGAATTTATCTATATCTGAAATATATTGTCATTTCATTGTGAACTACGTTTCTCAAAGGCAAATCAAGTGTAGCCATGCTAAAGTACTAAAAACATATACAAATGTGAACACACACGGCTACTTGCCATAGAAATTAAGAAAGCAACATGGATTATGCAAAGAATAGGGATATAGTGTTTTAGCTTGTTCATTTTTTAATCACAATATAGATTCAAATCCTTGTTAATGGTAAATATCTTCTCCAAGCAGAACTATAACAAAAATTTAGAACCATTGCAATGCTCATTCCATTGTTGTTCTTTGTATAGTGCTCATATATCCCTGTTTTTTGCATAATTATATAAGAAATGGGCCTATTTATATAACCCTGTTTTTTGCATAATGCTCTTATTTCCTTCATTTCGATATTCTTTGCATAAACAAGGATATAAATAAGGAAATGCTCATTCAGTAGTAGAAGTGTATGTTCATTCAAGATACACATATCCATGTTAATTCCAATTAAGTCTGCTAAAATGCTCATGCCAATGTTCTTCCAATGCAATATCCTACTGAATAATTCCATAAGAGTGGTAAATTTAGAACCACTCCAAGAGTTACACATAAGAAATCCGTACAACTTAACTATTGAACAGGCATCACACTACAATTAAAATTATGATTTTCAAAGTTCATAGAACTAATAGCATGTTAACTCTAGAACAAATACAGAGAAGATAACAAAATTCTAAAATTCCTTTCAGTTTAATCAAATACTACAAGTGAATTGAATCTAACGCATATTCACTCAATATTGAGAGATAAAGAAAGTAAAAATGGACTCACTGTCACGGATAAAATTATTGCAAAAAGAAGGTAAAAAGAACTTACTTCTAGTGTGATCGCTTCACCATTGTAGTAGTTGAATATTCGATCGTTCATAAATCTTCAAGTTCTTGAAAATTATGTCCATAAACAATTGCTTCTTCTCATTCAATTAAACCAGCCCATGATATGTAGTTGATTTTACTGGGTTTTATAGTAGAGTTGAAGAGAGGAAGGAGAAGTTAATTTCAAATTATAGGAGGAGATGTCGTTTGGTTTTCGTGTGTTTTTTCGTTTCATTTCCACTCATAAAACGAAGAAGCCCTGTGTTTTGCTCTCTGCAAATGCAAAAGTAAAACTCTCAAATATAAAGGTTCGAAAATTTATCTAATTGTGCAATTTGCTTGTTGGAGTCCGCTGCTAGGGACAAGGTTCCTCATTCGCCATTTCTATCATTCCCATTCTCTCTTTTTTCCCTAAATTTCGTTCGGGTTTCTTCAACTCCAGCTAACGTGAACCACATTCAGGATTCCGCTAGCGTCTGTACTTTGTGAGCCCTTTCTTCTATTTTTTTAGCTTTTAGTATATTTGTACAGATTGATTTGTGATTTACAGATTTAATATTATGATTTACGAATTGATATGAATGAATGAATAATGAAATTAATGATAAATTTTCAAGGAGTTATTGGGAATTTGAATTTGAATGGGAATTGATTGTATGGAAACCGTGGGTGGGTTAGGGTTCGTTTTGACTCAAAATGTCATAAATAAAACTGTTGTGTCTCCGTGAGGCACGGAGACATGCCGTATCTCCATGCCTCACGTAGGCACAGACCGTGTCTCCGTGTGGCACAACGGAGACACCGTGCGTGTCTCCGCGTGGCACGGAGACACGGTGTCTCCATGCGCGCACCTTTTTTTTAGAAACATAATACATATTTTTTATTAGCCTAAAATTGTCATGTGGATAGAAATGAAATAAGATGAATAAATTCGAGAGGATTTCTCTTTCTTTCTTTTTTAATCCGATTAGGTTATAATTGATAAATATATTGTAATAAGATGTATGAAAAATTCTTTTTCTACATTGAGCAAAATGTGGCGATTTTCGGAATTATTACTGAATTATTTCTCAAGTCAATCATCGCTTGGGGCGTTGCTCCCGGACCCCTACGAGGGGGCGCTGTCCCCTCGACCCCCGCATCCTAACCAGTCAGGTCGATCGGGTGTTGCCCCGAACCCATGAGATAAATGTTGGCTACGATAAGTTGCAATTCAACTTGGAATGCGCAACTATCATGCAGTTATTATATTAATATATAAGATGCACATTGTTTGGCTTTGAAATTGAGCAAGCAATCGAGTCTTATTGGTTTGAACTTTCATCATCTCCAGATGGGGGTTATGCTACATACCAAGTCTTATTGTTTTGAACTTTCAGCAATCGAGTTTTATTTTTCTTTGTAACTTTTAAGTTTTCTATTGAAGAAGTTTTGTTAAATAAGATTTAATTAGTGATGTCTCCAAAAATAACTAAAAATCAATCAACGCTATTACGTAGCCAACTATACTAAGGCACGTGTCTTGCACGTGCATCCACTAGTAATATGTGAAATGAGGGAAAATGGATGAATTTTAAGTGGGCAATTATATTATTTTGCCCTTGTTTGAGCCACATTATTTTTTTCATTCTCATTCTTCTACTCATTTTCAATCATACATTCTTCAATAAAATAATATTTTCCATCACATCAATAATTTTTCCTTATTTTTTAACCACACATTCCCCATCACATCACTTCAAAAAAATGCATTCTCTCATTTTAATGTGCACCAAACAGGCTGTTTATGTTGTAAAATAATGAGATAATTATTGATAATTATTTACTATTATCATGATACATAAATAATTTTTATCTAGTTTAGAAGGTGTATTTCATTCCAACTGTAACTATCATTTTAGACCCTATAAATGCCGGTGTTGATTCTCAATAAAATACACACAAGTCTATTGACTTTTATTCTCTCTTCTCTTTTTCTCTCTTTTATAACAAGTTATCAGCACGATTCTCTTAAAATCGTAAATTAGTTAGAAGGTAATAATTTTTAAACATAATCATCGATTACGTGTACCAAAATCAATTCGGTGACATGTAATTTTTTTATACACGTTGTATTGTTTCTGCTTCTTGACCCTGTACATCAATTCTGCCTTTTGATTCGTGAATTGACAGTTCAATTTGTGCCTTTATTTACAAATCCAACTTTACAAATACTTTATTTACAAATCCAATTTGTGCCACAATCATTGCATTAGCATATTCAAATATTCTGCAATTTACTACCACAATCCTCCATGTGTCTCAAATTGTCTCAATCGTCCACGTGAATTTTCAATCAATTCATGCGTACCCAACTTCTTGTACCCAGTTTCTTGTCTGCTTCTTCTTTGCTTTGGATAATGTTTGCGTGTACACGTAGTAATTTATGTTTTAATTTATATACTCTTTGCTTTATTTTTTTTATGGTGATAAAATATACGTTTATGATGATTATTAAATGTTCTTTATGTCTTTAATACGATTAAATATTTTTAGATTTTCTGATATAAATTTTAAATTAATAATCTATCATGTTGTTGTTCCTGAAGTAGCACAACATTATAATTAATATTCTTGAAAAATATTACTTGCTCCTGAAAAACATAAATTATATTTTTCAATATTCCAGAAGAATATTGACATATTGCTATTGAAGAAGCAATATTAAAATACAATGTGCTCCCGAAGTAGCACATGTTTCGGAGAACATACTATTTGAAATTAGTGTTTATCCCCGAAGGAAAACACGTAACTTATGTCATATTCATATTGATTATTGATGGTATTTTCTTTGCTTTATTGTGTAGTTAATCAAAAGCCAAATATCACAAAACTTGAGTTTGATGCACTTGACATATCTGGTAAAAGCTATTTGTCATGGGTACTCGATGCCGATATCCATCTGGTCTCAAAAGGTTTAGGAGAGACAATAAAAGAAAGAAACAAAGAATCCCTGCAAGATTGTGTAAAAGCACTCATCTTCCTTCGTCATCATCTTCACGGTAGATTGAAAATTGAATATCTCACTGAAAAAGATTCACAGTTTCTTTGGAAAAAATTAACTGAAAGATTTGATCATTAGAAGACTATAGTCTTACCCAAAGCCTGCTATGAGTGGATGCATCTTCGTTTGTAATATTTCAAAATTGTTAGTGAGTACAATTCTGAACTATTCAGAATATGTTCAAAATTGACATTGTGTGGAGAAAAAATCACTCATGATGATAAGTTGGAGAAAACGTTTTTCCACATTTCACGCCTCAAATGTGCTCCTGCAGCAGCAATATCATGAGCGTGGTTTCAAAAGGTACTCCAAACTCATATCTTGTCTACTTGTGGCTTAACAGAATAATGAACTGCTGATGAAAAATCATGGGTTATGTCCAACTTGTTCTGTACCATTGCTTGAAGCAAATGGTACTGCATTGTTTGAAGCAAACACAATCTCAAGACAAAGACGTAGACGTAGACGTGGACATGTATTTGGACGCGGACGTGCACGTGGAATAAATCATGGACGAAATAATCAACAAAATTATTAGCAACAAGGCAATAATTTCAAAAGGCACAAAGCAAACGAAAGTAGCACATCCAAAAATGAGCATGAAGAAAGTTGCTTTAGATGTGGAATGAAAGGGCATGGGCACATACCTGTCGTACGGTAAAACACCCCGTGGATCTCGACCAAAAATTAATCAAACGAAAGGAAAAAGTGGAAACAAATTTTGCTGATTATGATGGTCCAATTGATATTACTCATTTGGATGTCTTTGATTTCTTTGCTGATCCAAATGGAAACATTGACCATTTGATTGGGGATGGTGTAATGGAAGATATAGATTAGTTTACTTTCTAGTATTTCCTTTCATTTTAGAAATTTGATTTAAATTATGTTCTTATTTTTCGCAAGAAAATTAAAACTTTAGTTTGCATCGTCAATTTCATTATAATAAATTATGTTTACTCTTTTAAATTTAAATTCAAATCTTTTTAAAATATATTTGTTTTCTTATAGATTCACGATGGATTGTCAAGATACTTGTTTGATTGATAGTGCAACTACACATACTATTCTTCAAAGCAAAAAATATTTTTTGGACTTAATATTAGCAGGAAATAATGTTAATACGATATCAGGTGCATCGACTATCGTTGAAGGCTCGGGAAGAGCTTATATTATTTTACCAAATAATATAAAATTATATATTGACGATGCACTTTATTCAAGCAAATCCAGAAGAAATTTGCTTCGTTTTAAATATATATGTTTCAATAGATATCACATTAAGACGATGCAAGAAAATAATATTGAATATTGTTGCATAACTTCTTTTGTATCTGTCCAGAAGCAGATAAAAGAAAAATTTTATGCACTCTCATCTAGCATGTATTATATATTTATTAAAATGGTTGAATCAAATATTATCACGAATCAGAAGTTCGTTGATCCAAAAAATCTTATACTTTGGCATGATCGACTTGGACATCCAGAAGCTATAATGATGCGTCGAATAATAAATAACTCACATGGACATCCTTTAAAGAACCAGAAGATTCTTTTACCTAATGATTTTCCATGTGCGACTTGTTTGCAAGGCAAGTTAATCATTAGACCTTCTGTTACAAAGGTCAATATTGAATCTACAACTTTCTTGGAAAGGATTCATGGAAATATATGTAGGCCAATACACCCACCATGTGGATCATTTCGTCATTTTATGGTATTAATTGATTCTTCTAGTAGATGATCACATGTTTGCCTACTTTCTACAAGGAATGTAGCTTTTGCTAGACTACTTGCCCAAATCATAAAATTACGTGCGCAATTTCCCGATTACTCAATCAAAACTATTCGTCTTAACAATGCTGGTGAATTTAGATCACAAGCATTCGATGATTATTGCATGCCTATTGGGATTGTTGTTGAACAATCTGTTGCGCATGTCCATACAGAAAATGGTTTGGCGGAATCATTTATTAAACGTCTACAATTTATTGCTAGACCATTTCTTATGAAAATAGAACTCTTAGCTTCTGTTTGGGGTCATACCACATTACATGCTGCGTCATTGGTTCGTATCAGACCAACCGCATATTATCAATATTCACCTTTGCAACAGCGTTTGATCATGAACCTAATATTTCTCACTTGACGATTTTTGGTTGTGCTGTTCAAGTCCCTATTTCACCCCCCACAACGGACTAAAATGGGTTCCCAACGAAGACTTGAGATTTATGTGGGTTTTGATTCACCATCTATCATTAGGTATTTTAAACCCTTAACAGGTGATTTATTTACTGCACGTTTTACAGATTGTCATTTTGATGAAATGGCTTTCCCAACTATTGGAAGTAGAAAAACTACATCCTGATGTTGAAATTTCTTGAAATGAAACAACTCTATTTCATTTTGATTCCCGCAGCAATCAATGTGAGCAAGATGTTGACACGAGAAAAGTGACAAAGTCATATATACCACAGAAAATATTTCAGCAAAAATTGATGTCCATGCAGGACAATTTGATGTAGCAAATGAATCTCAAATACGCCAAAAGCGTGGTCGATCAGTTGGTTCAAAAGACTCCGTACCTCGAAAAAGGAAAGTACAAGAGAAAAACCAACCAAAAACTTCAAAAGAAGTAACATTGGAGAAAACTGATCAATCAAATATTGAAAATATGGTTCCTGAAAAATCACAAGTGTCCGAAAATAATGAGATTTCAATAAATTATATGTTATCTTATAAAATATGGGAGCGAAATAATGTTGTTATAGATAATATTTTCGCATTTGACATGGCTCTTGATAATATGCAAAATGATGATCCTGAACCACTGTTTGTTAAAGACTGTCAAAATAGAAATGATTGGCCAAAGAACTCATACAAGCGGAATTGAATTCCTTAGAAAAATGGAAAATGTTTGGACCTGTAGTTCGAACACCTAAAAATGTAATCCATGTCGGATACAAATGGATTTTTGTACGAAAGATAAATGAAAACAATGAAATTACAAGATACAAGACCCGACTCGTAGTTCAATGTTTCTTACAAAGACTAGGAATTTATTATGCGGAAGCATATTCTCCCGTAATGGACACCATAACTTTTAGATTCTTAATTAGTTTGACTGTGTCACAAAAGCTCGATATGTGCCTTATAGATATAGTGACTGCCTATTTGTATGGTTCACTTGATAGTGATATGTATATGAAAGTCCCTGAAGGACTTAAAGTGCGAGAAACAAATGACACGTGCCTGATAACCATGTTCTCAATTAAATTGCAAAGATCATTATGTGGATTGAAACAATTCGGACGAATGCGGTATAATCGCCTTAGCGAACATTTGTTTAAGGAAGGCTATAAAAATGATGATGTCTGCCCATGTATTTTCATAAAGAAAACAAATATTGGATTTGCAATTGTGACGGTTTATGTTGATGACTTAAATTTAATTAGAACTTCTGAAGAGCTCAACAAAACTGCAGATTATTTGAAAAATGAATTTGAGATGAAAGATTTGGGAAAAACCAAATGTTGTCTTGGGTTGCAAATTGGACATTCCCAAAAATATTATTTGTTCATCAATCTACATATACAGAAAAAGTTTTAAAACAATTTTATATGGATAATGAACATCCATTGGCATCACCTATGGTTGTTCGATCACTTGATGTAAAAAATGATCATTTTCGTCCACTTGAGGATGGAGAAAAGATTCTTGGTCCTGAAATACCATATCTTAGTGCAATTGGAGCATTAACTTATTTTGAAAATTGTTCTCGACCTGACATAGCTTTTTCTGTAAATCTCCTTGCAAGATATAACTCTACACCAACACAAAGACATTGGAATGGTGTTAAACATGTTTTTCGTTACTTAAAGGGTACTATTGATTTGGAATTATTTTATTCTCAAACGTCGAGATAAGCTTTAGTGGGATATGCAGATGCAGGTTATCTCTCTAACCCATATAAAACTAAATCACAAACAGGATATGTATTTACACGTGGGGGGAACAACTATATCTTGGAGATCTGTGAAGCAATCATTGACAGCAACATCCTCAAATCATTATGAAATTATAGCAATCCATGAAGCATGCCAAGAATGTGTATGGTTGAGGAACATGACCCATCATATCCAAGCATCATGTGGATTAGTTTCAACAAAAGATAGTCCAACAATTTTGTATGAAGATAATTCTACTTGTATAGCACAACTCAAAGGAGGTTATATCAAATGTGACAAGACGAAGCATATTTCTCCAAAATTCTTTCATACACACGAGTTTCAGAAAAATGGCGATATCAATATTCAACAAATTCGTTCAAGTGACATTGTGACTGATTTATTTACAAAAGCACTGCCAACATCTACATTCAAGAAATTGGTTCAAAAAATTGGAATGCGTCGACTCAAAGATTTTCAGTGATCAACATCAGGGAGAGTAACTTATCTCTTTTTTCTTCGCGTAGGTTTTATCCCACTGGATTTTCCTAGCAAGGTCTTAATGAGGCGGCATTTATATTTCATACTCCATAATAGTTGTACTATTTTTCCTTCGTTTGATTTTTTTGTCCCATTGGGTTTTTATCAAACAAGGTTTTTACGAGGTAGTTATTGTACAAATGATAATCAAATGGAGAGTGTTGTAAAATAATGAGATAATTATTGATGATTATTTGGTATTATCATGATATATAGATAAGTCTTATCTAGTTCAGAAGGTTTATTTCATTCCAACCGAAACTCTTATTTTATATCATATAAATACTGATCTTGTTCTCAATAAAATACACACAAATTTATTGACTTTTATTCTCTCTTCTCTTTTTCTCTATTTTGTAACATTTTACAAATTAAAACAGTCTGAAATTTTATTTATTTTTAATTAATATGAGTCAAAAGCCATTTCACCAAAATCATTCCCCAACCCGGCAAAATGGCCAAATTCCCCTTTCCCAAATCTCCAAATTAAAACCAAATAGCCAACTCTCACTCTCCTTGGATCTGATCTGATCTCGTCTCCTCTCTCCTCTGCGCTCTCCCTCGAATTTAGCAGTAGGAACCCAAACTGTTCGCCAGCTGCAAGCTGCAACCCTCCATAACCGCGGCCCGCCTTCGCCGATTTCTTTCTGCAGATCCAGGTTCCAGCCGAGCATTCGTGGTAAATGGTTTTCTATTTTGCTGCCCCCATTTTTTTATGCGATTTCAAGAAGTAAAGTGTGAATGATGAGTTTATTTTTTATGATTTTTTTTATTGTTTAATGAGTGATTTAAGTATGAAAGTTTGCATACTTGAAATTGAAAATTAATTTAGGGTTTAGGGTTCAACTTTGAAATTTGAAACAAGAACAACTCGTTGAAAACACAATGAAACTTATATTGTCTCACCAAGCACTGAACATAAATAAATCCTTTTGACTAAGTTATTACTACATAAAGTACTTAATCTTAAGCTAAAGTATATAAACTTCATTACCATGGACTATCTGAAAGAATTGTCAATATTGAGCTTTATAATTATTTTTATTTTAACTTCTACTCTAGAAAAGAAAAAATGATTAACCGACAAACTTTTTTCATCTCAATAAAACTTTCATTGTCTTGCGTAAATTGTCATGCAATGTGCTTTGTTTTTTAAATTATGAGTTGGAACTCATTAGCATGACGAAAAACATCTTTCGCCAAGTTTAAAAAGAAATATTTTTAAATTTTCAATTGTTCAAATTTAATTAAACTTTGGTGTACAATTACATTATTATGTGATTTAACGTGCTTTGATGTCAACCACATAAGCTAGGATCATCATAAAATGAAAAAGTTGTTCTACCCAATTTCTATAATCAATGTTAGGCCTCTATTTGGTGGGGATTAAAATCAGATTGTTAATAGATTTTGATAAAAGTTGATAAAATGTGTGAATGAAAAATTGTGGTCCATGAAATATGTAGTTAAGATTTATTGTTGACTTTGACTTTCACAAGATATGGAGCTAGGAAATATGTTTATTTGTGATATATGAGTTCTGTTCGTACATTTATTTTTTAAAATTTTAGCTCCCTACCTCATAGTTCTTGGTCCTTCCCCAGTTTATATACGTGAGTAAAATGAAGATGATATAAGCATTATAAGTTATTCATAGAGTATAAAATCATAAACCCTGAAGGGTTGTTCAATTGGTCAAGTCTTGGGTTTGCTCCCCAATAGTAACCAGTTCGAGTCCTCTCGGTGCTACTGAAGTGAGTACATGGCCGTAAACTTCAGAGTCTCGTGGGATTAATCGGGGTGCGAGCAAGTTGGTCCGGATATCCACGGTTATAAAAAAAAATAGAGTATAAAATCATAAAACAATAATTTTCAAACTCGTCCATGAATAAAATATTAAAAAATGGAATGCAATTATAAAGTTAAAAAAAATAAAAATATATTATTACTATGTCAGTACCCCAGAGAGAGCATATAAAATTAAAACGAGTAAATTTATTATTTTTTTGATCAACAATGAAAGATTTAAAATTTACTTTTGTGTCTACAATATAAACAAACAATAGAAACAATTTGTTTAATCATTTTTTTAAATTCATCTAAATATTTACTTGTCAATTCATCAATTGAACCAGTAGTTCTACTAGTATGTGATTTAAACAAACTTCATTATTCCTTTCACAAAATATATAAAGGAAAATTAAGGTGTGCCATGAAATTGGACTGGAGCTGTACAAAATGGCTCGGTATGGTTTTTGTTTAAAATTCGAGATCGGGAAGGTCCTTATTTGGTTTTGGTTCTTGTTTTCACGGGAAAGAATAAAAAATATAGTCATTTAATACTTCTTTTCTTTTTTTCCTTATATGTGTTGAACCAACCCATCCTCATTTAAGCAGTCAGATAACCTAACCTACACATTCCTCCTCTCTGTTTTCTTCTCGTGGTGTCACAGAAAGTAATCAACGAATCCTCAATAATTCATCCACTAATAATTGCTAATTTCAATTCCTTTTGTAAATCGACAATACTATGCTCCTGTTTGACCCCATTCCTTAAAGCTCATTCCGCCATACATCCTCTCAATAAAATAATGTTCATGTAAACCCAAAACTTTTCCTAGATTGCTATTATGATCGTTGATTTGTAAGACCAGAGAAGTTATTAATGAGGTAAGATTTGATATATGATCTTGGTGATATTTATAATTTTATACATATTCTTGGATGCTTTTGATCTTTGATCTTTTA
>CAIGRF010364943.1:8630-23326 GCA_903798235.1 Fraxinus ornus | reverse complement strand
TTTTTACAGAATTTGTACAGAAATTCGAAATCAACAACACAAATTTAAAGTTGGAAAAAAAACCCACACACACAAATGCAGCAGCATCCTGTACACATTTGGTAAATATTCCCTGTACTCAGGGAATATTTCTTCTAAAAATCAATCAAGAACAGGTAGCTAACACTTCAACCACTGGACTTTGGTTAGTCGTCTCTTCTTCTTCACCGATCTGCTGGTCATTCATTTGGACGATGAAATCATCAAAACACTCATCGACGGTTCTAAATCGCTCATCTGGATAGAGGCTTGTGACTTCAACTTCATTAGGACCATCAATGGAGAAATTAACTTGACAACCCTTTATGAAAATGTCGTGTGTAAACGATGCCACTACACTTTTAGGGATTATTTTTTCTGCATCACATTACGTAACTTTAGTAGGTAATAAGTTCGTTAGATAAGAAAATATTTAAAAAATTTAAATCTCGATATTCAATTAAAAGTATTTTTCATCCTAATCCCAAATCTGCCTGTTGGGATGGAAATCGGGTATATAACTGACAAATTTTATGACGTGCTTATTTTCTGAAAAAAAAAAAATGAAAACCAAACAGGCGTGAATACAAGATATAATGTCACAAAGTTAGTCAATGTTTTGTTTAGTCCAACGTACTAAACACGTTATTATTTTTACGAAATACGTGTGGTTGATTAGTATATACCTTGTGCAGCAGCAAGTAGGTCATCTTCAGAGACAGTAACTCTAGGGAGGTTTCTACCAATTTTCTTCTCCCACAAAGAAGCAAGTTCATTCATGTTCAGATAATTGTTTGATGGCCGAAAATGAACAGTTTTGTTCGAAGTACGTATGTCTATGGCTGCTTTCATTGTGAACTTCCCAATATCAGAGCCTGCTACAAAGTAAGCTGAAAAAGACCACAAAATTAATTATTAGTTACTATCGAATTATAAGTACTTGCAACTTGATTTTGCCTAAGGGATGGATGTTTGCGGTTCCTATTATGGGCATGTTCGGTACAGATTAAAATTGAAAAACTAGCCGTTATTGTTGACTTTTATTAGACGAGTGAGACCCAATAACGGCTATATTTTCAATTTTAATTGGATTAAAATCTCTACCTAACAGGCCCATAGTATACTTCTGTTACAGTTATATGAGTACAAGAGATGCCAGTTTAATTTCTATCTATATGCATTTTGAAGCTTTTGGAGTAAATAAATTTCTATTAGTACAAGATCATGTGTTAAATCCTAAAACATAACAAGCAAGCATAATCTGAATAAAATGAATTTGTAATTTTCAAGATTCCCTCCATCTCATTTTAGTTGTTGGGTCCTGGCACTGAAAAGTGGAATTGTTCTTCACTTTTTTGGATAATATTATATGTTAATATAATTAGAGTAAATATATATGTGTAGCAAAACATAGATATCTATTTCGAAAAATATGGTCTAACGTTAATTTCCGCCTGCTCGGCTGAGACTGACGAAATACCGTTTAAACAATTACTCATTCGTGAAAAAATAACGGCTCGAATGCAATTTAAAATGAATGGGGACTATAATAGATGTATAAAGGGACTAGTAAGTTGAATCCATTAGTGAAGAATATGTTAACAAAATATGTTGTATGATGTGAATGTATATATCTAGGTACTAATGCTGTAATGTATGCTATAATTAAGTATTACCATTCTTTAATTTCTCTATCTGTCATGTTCTACCTTACAATTCTTTAATTTCTCGTCTTTTTACATTCAACTTTACATGCACTTGAGGAATTCTGCTCGAGAAAACTAAAAATTTCCTCGTAATTTTCAATTCATTCAAAATTACACCTCTTCGCTCTCAAATCTGCATCCCTTTTCTTCAAACTTGATCTATAGTACATTTTTTACATGTGAAACGACCATTGTACTATTAGTTCAAACAATAGGAGCAGACATGATACATTATCATAAGTAGTTTTTTCTGATTTGGCTAAACAACTTAGATTCATGTTGCAAATTAGGGTTTCTTAGAGAGAGAACAATAGGAAGACAATAGGATATCTGGAATGGGATAAACTCATTGAATACGATATATTTTACAACTGTTATAAACCTGAATCTGATGTTGCTGCGGAAGTAACATACTTTGCAGGATCCAACATATAAGGCCCATGCCGACTTTACAAAATGAAGGTTTCCCAAAAGTAATGAGGAAATGAGAATGATAATATTCTACGAAATGAAATTAAGAAATATTTGATAATATGAGAATATATCCTTTCAGAATCTTTGTGAAACAAAAACTCATGATAAGCAGTAATCTATCATCGATACTTTTCTAGCCACTTGAAGTATAGTTTTCCAAATAAGAATTCTTATATAAGCAATGACATGACAAAGTTTGTTAATAAAACCAGTTTGAAGGGATCTAGCATTTCTATTAAATATTAATACACATACAATTTATAGACGTTATTAAATACTTCTCCCTAGATGATTCATTTATTTAACAATTACATGAACCCGTGACAACATGCATCTAATATTCAAATACATGAACACAACTTTGAATTTGATTTATTCATTGGCCTTCTGTTAACAAAAATTGCTTTTGATTTGTCTATTCATAACCATGTCAAGGAGCCATCATCTTTTCTAAATAATTTTTGCCATCTCCTTTCTTCTTCTTGCATGTGTCCCTAATTTTCTTTTAGGTAATGACTTTAAAGCTTCCTTGTCGTTTTCAATTTTAAAAAGCCCAGTAATCCTTTTCTCCCACGGTATGGATGCTTCCCTTTTGGAACTCCTAGCAATTTGGATGATCTTTGTTGACTCTGTAATTTTCTGTTAGCTAATGACTTTAAAGCTTCCATGTCGTTTTCAATTTTAAAAAGCCCAGTAATCTTTTTCTCACACGGTATGGATGCTTCCCTTTTGAAACTCCTAGCAATTTGGATGATCTTTGTTGACTCTTAAGTTCTTTCAAACTCCTGGTTCTTCATTTTTGGATAGATGGTGAATTTTGAGATGATTTTTCCTTTGAAGACTTGTTGCTATTTTGTGAAGCTTGGATGTTATCTTCAGAAGTTATCAATCTTCCAATTTATGAACTTTCGAGAGATTGTAGTAAGCTGACCATCAATACCTTTATGATCAAGTTCAGACGAAAAATGTGATTTAACAAACATTAAGTTTCATTAGTTAAAAATTATTGGAGCTCGAGCTGATTTTTGCGACAAGTTGATTCTTTTTCTTCGCGATACAAACATTCTAGAAAAATGAAAGTCAAAACCCTTCTTCATGAGCTGATCAACATTTACTAGGTTGCTTCCCAAACTTGGAATGTAATAAACTAGAGATTTCTTCTTAATTGCCATGCTTAATTTTGAATGCTGTATCTCTAATCCCTAAATTTTATGAGACATAACATGAGCTTAGTTCTCCACAGTTAGCTTCAACAAGATTTAAAAATGATTTTATTTTCTACACCCGTTATAGCTAGCATCACCAACCACGTACCATACATGTTTTTGTCACAACCAATCACCGGTGTTTCTTAAACATTTTCAATTTCACTTTCATGGACAATCACAGCTTCATTTCTATTTTTTTACTTTGTTTGTACAAACATTCACTAACTTAACGTCTAGGTTTATATTCGTGTATCTGTTTCATAAGATTTGCAATCCATTTATCTTTGATTTATGCACGAAGTTTGTATCCCCTCATCTCTTCTATGAGGTTATTACTTATGCCACGTCCTTGTGATGAGCAGAAAAGAGATAAAGTAATTTCGTTCATTCAACAGAAAATACCGAAACTATGTCACGTGGATTTCAAGATTGGTCTGCTCAAATGAGCCACCATCTTGCGGGGGCGTGTTAAGGGATATATATCCCACATCGATAAATGATGTTGACACAGACCAATTAATAAAGATCTTGGGCTACTCCTCTTAATAAGGTTGACCTTTTAAGATGGACCCCCAAATCTTAACAATAACATGAGCTTAGTTCTCCACAGTTAGCTTCAACAAGATTTAAAAATGATTTTATTTTCTACACCCGTTATAGCTAGCATCACCAACCACGTACCATACATGTTTTTGTCGCAACCAATCACCGGTGTTTCTTAAACATTTTCAATTTCACTTTCATGGGCAATCACAGCTTCATATCTATTTTTTTACTTTGTTTGTACAAACATTCACTAACTTAACGTCTAGGTTTATATTCGTGTATCTGTTTCATAAGATCTGCAATCCATTTATCTTTGATTTATGCACGAAGTTTGTATCCCTTCATCTCTTCTATGAGGTTATTACTTATGCCACGTCCTTGTGATGAGCAGAAAAGAGATAAAGTAATTTCGTTCATTCAACAGAAAATACCGAAACTATGATAGTAAATTTGGAACAAATCAACCTGAAAGAGGTTCTATTTGCTGATAATTTAAATGATCCTTTTACAATAACTAAACAATGTTTAAATGGGAAAACCACTTGCAATGATGTTAATGAAAAATGTATGCACTCGTTGCAAGACATAAATAAAATTATAAAATTATAAAATTAAACAGAACATAACAGATACAATGCAATGTATAAAAATGTGGATTTTGTTGTGGTATGGAAATAATGCCCCAATCATGTGATTAAGCTTCAGTTGTGGGATCTTGTTTTGACCTATTTTTGAATCAAGCAATCTGGATGCTTCTTGCCTTGGGATGTGCTAGTTCGTCCAGAAACTTATTGGCTATTTCCATGACCTCTTCTTCCTTGTCCATGAGTCGTCTATGAACTTGTCCATGTCTATGATTTGAACCATGGCCTTCAGCAAATATAATTTAGCTTGGGCAATTTCTCGTACTAATTTGAAATTAGTTAGATTCAAACTCTCGTGCAAATCTTCCAAAGGTTAAGTTGAAGGAAATTTAGCTTCTCCGACATCAACCACAAGATGAAATTTACTTGCTAGAATACGAAGATTAGATTTCAATTTTCAAGATTCTTTACTTCTCTAAAAAACTCCATACAAAACCGATTGGTTCACAATTGAATTCATTTTTGTAATTTTTTTTTTTTTGAAATATTTCATTCTCTTTCATCTATAACTTTTTCTATTGTCAAAGTTTTTAAACATACCTTCTTCACTCTCTCTTTACATTTAAAAAATAATGCAATAATTTCCCATGCTTCTTTTGAATTTGTAGTCTTCTCTATTCTCATTGACATGCATTTCAATTGCTTAATAAATTTGTAAGAATTCCGAGCTATCCCTTTTCCTGTTGTCTCTTAACAAATAAATTTTTTTCCAGTTTCTTAAGAAACATGAATCTAAGCAAATACATGTATTTATCAATTATTAACTACTTCCCGCTACTACGATCGTATATTTAAAAAGTACGTGAATCACTTGCTACGCGAATCTAATATTCATCAATATAAAGGACTCTTAGATTACTCTTAACATTATAATATCACTTTGACTTTCATTTATTCGTCCAAAAATATCTCACAGGAATTTAATGTTGGACAACTAAATTCTTGAATTTCAACGTAGGTACCAGTAAAAAAGCCAATTGATGCCATAAATAATGTATCAAAGACTTACATATCATATATTCGAACCTTTGTTTTAGTGATAAGAACTGAGTTAGGTTTTGGGATGGGATTGAATGTCTTAAGTCCAAGTTCCATTGTTGTGTTAGTTGCTTAGCTCTTTGTTATTTTGTCCAACTATTTTATGGACAAGTTGTTCATTACCTCCAAATCTGCCTCATATTACACAAGATTAAGTAAATATTCTGCCAGTTTCTTAAGAAACTTAGCCTTCACCCTTCCTACTGCTCCTACGCTGGAAAACTATACCGATCTCCAAAATTTTAAAAGGCTTCACCAAAGATGGTCTTTAGTAGCTATATGGCATTGACTTTATTATATGAAGTTAAACTGGACTTGTGAAAACGAATTTTGAAAGAAGATTCATAGAATATTGGCATTTCATCATTAATCACTTGTATTAGTAGAATTAATCTAACCATTAAATGTAACATATAGGAATTTATATATAAATATCAAGTATGTCTAATGTATGGTTTATGTGAGAACATCAAATGGAGAGCTCCTAGAATTATAAATAAGAGCGCTAATTTCATATAATTTTTGTGGAGAATGAAAGTGGCTATTAGAAAAAGGAAAGTACTATACGATTGAGGTGTATGAGAAGTTTGATGGCCGCCATAAAAATGTTATAGAGACTTCATAAGAGAGAACTTTTATTTTTGTTGTCTAGACAATTGTACAAAATGTTTCTCCAATTACTAAGTCAAAACTTTGGGTATATCCTATTGTTACAATGTGAACTTTAAACCTTTGTGCTCTTCCATCTTCATGATGATTTGTTCAGGAAACCATTTTAGAATCAATACATTTGCAGTATTAGGTTAGGGGTACAATCTCTGTAGCACAGACACTTCAATTAGGGTAGTGTGTCCGTGTCCGACACGAGTCAATACCGACATTTATTTGATACTCTACCGTAATTATTTTTCTTTTTATACGTGTCAGACACGAGTCGATACCGACACTTCTCAGATACTCTACCGTAATCATTTTTCTATTTATATTATAAATATTATATATTGTTAATTCAAAGTTATTAGCATGTAACAAATATGTAATCATAACAAGTATAAAACTAAATTTATACTATATAAATGAAGAATTTTTAGAATTTAATCAACGTGTCGTGTCTGTACTTTTTTTAAAAATTGCGTGTCGACGTATCCGACAAGTATCGTGTCAGACACACGTGTCCGTATCGGTACATCATAGGGTACAATAGTCAAAACGTTTTGTTTCAGCCAAATTGTGCAACTTTTCTTTCATGGGTGCTATCTGATTTGCCCTCTCAGAAGGGAAGGCATTGATAGCATAGCAGTTTTGAATCCTAGTATTATGATCTAAGTCCTCTTGCAAATTGGAAGACATTGTCAACATTGGATAGCAATTATCCAATTGCTGACGATTTGTTGCAGTTGTTCTTCAATGAATGTTCGAGTTTGGTCAATTTTTTAATTATAAAACAAGATGTAACAAGCTCATCATTATAAACCATGTAGCATGCTCTTGATTAGGAACATTTTTTAAGATATGAATCGATTTATCTCTTAATGATGATGACCCCTAGTCTGAATTCGAGTTAAGATTTAGGATATCAGCCGAGGAAACTTTGTTAGAAATCAAACTAGCACATTGGAGAAATGATTGAATGGAAATTTGGGTTTTAACAAGGGAGATTTTGGAGTTTGTGGAAGAAAAGTAGTGTTTTTTAAATTGGACATAAATAAAAAATCGAATGTTACATAAGGCTAATGTGTCATTTTCTATTGTGTGATTAGAAAAGGCATCCTACATGCACGCACTCTCACATATTCACTCACACAAAGTGTCCTTGACAGTCAAATGGATCAAAGATCGAAAAGAAAAAAATGGTTTCTTTTAAGCAAATACTGTACGAACGTAAACTCTTCAATGGTTGTAGGGATTTGAGTTGTCCTTGCCTCGAGACTTGATACGAGGAGTGCAAGTTTGATTTGTGGACTATTGAGTGGAGTTGTTCATTACAAGAGTTGAGGCTTATTCATAGATGATTGGGTGCAGTTCTTTTCCTCAATTAAGGACTTCAATTGCGGATGATTGTGAAGCATTTTCTTTCTTGAGCAAAGGTTTTATTTGAGGGTAATTGGCAAAAAATGTTCTTAACACTAGTTCATTCGATTTCTTAGCTCGTCGTTATTTTGACTCAGTGTTATTGGATATGTTCTCAAATTTTAAATATGCATTGGAGATTTAAGGAGTTGTTTGACAAATCTTTTGATTATGGATTTAGCAGATTTTGATAAAAGTCGATAAATCGTATGGTTGAAAAGTTGATAAAAATTATGAGTCACATGAAATATGTGGTTAAAATTGAAGTTTGACTTGAAATGTTGATAAAAGTCAAAATTTTATCAAACAAGCACCAATTACTTTCAGTTTTCTTAAACGTATTCTTCCCGTCTCCTGATTTAAATCAATATATCGTATATATCTCTTAAAATAGAATGGTTTCATAGAAGTAGGCATTCTTGCAGGGGTGGCTTGAAACCTTTCTCCATTCTCGTTCCCTTCCCCTTATGTAATGTCAAATGAATCCAAAGCGTGTTTCTCGGTTTGGCTTCATTAAGTTTAAGCGTATCGACCAAGTGTACAATTTTCTCTTGAAAGCATGCTTAATTTGATTGTAAAATTGATGTGAGGTTCTTTATGATCCTAAATCAGGATAGAATTATTATTCCTTAATTCCTGTCATTTTGTTTTATCTGAAACTAGTTTGGATCGTGCGTTGCACGATAACCGTTAAATTTTTTGTAATTCCAGAATTGAACAATAGTAAAAATAACATGAAATTGTTTCAAGTAAGGTATCTTTAAATTACACCATTTAAAATGCCAATAGCGAAGAAATGAAAACTCAATAGCAACAATAGGGGAACATGAAAGCAAACATCAATGTCCTATCAAGGGAAAAGAAAATGGAGACAATACAACATAATCTTGGGGGAAACGATACAGCAGAATACCTACCTAATAACTTATTAAAGACACCCTTACCAATCTGTCCAGGTAACTCATTAAAAGAACCCTCACCAAACTCTTCCAATGCGTTGGCAGCTCTAAAGAAATCGATCAGATCTGATATATTAGTCACTGATCTTCACTCAGGTCAAAGAGGGACAAAATTTGGCCATTAGTTTAAGATCTGCAGTCGCACTTTGGTAAGATCTGTCATGTAGAAGTTCACATTTTTAAGAATTGTATTGTTCAAAGGAAGCTTGTGTAGCCATTCCCAATCATTCTCATCCATTGTACTCTCTTCCATAAACAAGGTTTTTAAATTCTTGCAAAGGTGTAAAGATGAATAGATAATCAATAACGAAAATATAGATACACAAGAAAAATCATTTGACCACAAGGATTCAGGGAGACAAGATTGTTAAAAATCATTGCCAAATCTATCAAAGCAACACTATATTTTGTAACGTGCATGGCCAATATACATTTTATTCGCAACTAACTCGTTCTTACTGAAATTTGTTTTCCACCAACTTACAAGTCAAGTAAATGAACATATCAAATGACAATGCAGAAAATCTACCAAGCCTAAAAGAGGGATGCATTAAAATGTTTTTCTTTAGTTTATAACTTAATTTTTATTTCCTTTTTTTTTTTTTTCAATCAGGGTTTTTGGGTTGATTTAGGGTGTGTTGCCTCTCGTGGAAGTATTCACCATTTAATTTATCTTTTTATGAACTCTATATATCCCCTTAAGTAATCATCGAGATATACAAGGTTACTGTGTTAAAGTCAAAATGCAGTCACAATAGTTTTGTGAATGTATTACTTGAGTGAACATTCCTCATTAAATCCTATAAATTTGAAGTTGCAAAAGGCACCACAAAAAATGGGATATGTACAATTTACTTGTCCAAATTCCAAAGGCAACAGAAATCATAATCTTCTAGCAGTAATGATAAAGAGAAAGTACTGTTTGATTCAGCATCGTGGTACCATTTTCAAAAATTTCAAGGCACGTCACTGAAAAAATTTAAGCAAATAGAAAATATACCTATCATAAAAGAGAAGATTGATCCATAAATGTCTCAAAATGTATCACCCAGGGGAATCAAAATATAAAATTTCTTCTGCAGAGAAAAGAGTGCCGAAAGCCTTTTCATCTTTATTTACACCAAAACAAAAAGGCAAATAAAGTGTAAACAAGCATCAATAATACTTGCGTCAAAATAGGAAGTAAAAGAGAAGGGAAAAATTTGTTTTCAATTAATAGAGCCAGCAAGAAGTAATGGTGGTTACTAAAATAACAAAAGAATTTGTATCTGCATTAAATCAAATAAGTTGGTTTATATATAAGCAGTAACTTGAAAATTACCAAAATTCATGTTTGTTAATGGCTCCTCTTCAAGATCAGGTTCAACCTTCATAAATTCATCGACATCAAAATTCACATCTTTTATGTTTCTACCAAGAAAAATGAAGATAGATTAGTGTCCATACAACACAAATTGAATTCATTAAACAAAATCTTGAAATAGAATTAACACAAAGATAGGGAGAGCCTAAACAATTGAAATTTATTAACACCTCATCGTTAGTGATACTGCTTCAGCTAAAATTGAAATTTATTAACACCTTAAACAATTGAAATTTATTAACACCTCATGATGTTGTTCCCATCATTTTCTACAGGAACCAGAGCACAACTTCCCAACAAGCCGGTCTACTCCACTACTATTTGTTATATCTCACAAAAAAACCAGAACCACAATTACATGAACAAAAAACAGAAAAAAAAAGAACTAAACAACTTTGAAAAGATACACAATTCTATTATCATCTTGTACAATATATTAATGCGTATGCACTAACAATTTTTTAAGAATATCTGAAAGAGCAATAGCCCTTGCAGTCCCCAATGCTACTTATCAAATAATTTACAGGAAGACAGCAAAAGGCAAGAGCCATGGTCAAGGTGGTGCATGTGATAGTCAGTGGAACACAAAATGTGGGTGACATACCTCAACTTTATCCAGGTTGACTCCATTTCTCTTCAAAAATGATAAGAAGCTGTCAAGTTTATCATCAGCTGGCTTATAATGTCCGCTGTAAGCTGAGATACACTGGAGAAAGCGAAATGTGATTGCAATAGTTGGAAATATATCATAGCAAAATCTTAATCATAGAAAAAGATATCTGATATTGAAACAATTATCGGACCTCCTAACTCCATTACAATAGTCAGATGAACAAATATTATCCCAGCAAATTGTAGTTCAATCTTGCAAATTCATTTATGATCCAAGTGACTCGACCGTGCAAGTAAATAAATAACAAGCTTCCCATTAGTCAATCTATCTCTGCCTTTGTGAACAATATGCAACCTAAGTTTTTTATTCTATGAAGAATACTGAAATTGAACCTGAAGTGGTAGTAGTGTATGGTGATAAATTGATAATCACTGTCATTAGCATAACAGTTAATCGTCTAAGTACGTGATAGTCCCCAATGGCACGTGAATGTTTTTATTCAGTTAGTTAAAGTAGGGGAGGTTTTATGGAGATTTAATAGAATTGATAGGTGTCAAATTATAAATAAAGGAGGTGGGAAGCAGGATTGGTTAGGAAGAAATAGGGTGTCGACTGAGAGAGAGTTGAGACTCTTGAAAGCTCAACAAACGATTGAAAGTTTCATTTCATTCGGTTGCAATTACTTTCTATTCTTTATTTCCAGTACAAAAATAGACAATCAATTCATTTTATGTTCACAAATCACAAGCAAATTCTGGGATTCTACCAGTATGCAGGTATCTTAAATGAAAATCAAGTAGGAATTTGCTCAATCTGGTAAATAGTAGGTTTCATGCTTTGGACTTCAAAGTATAGTGATTGACTTGCTTCAACAAAGTCAAAGCAAACTAATGAAGCTTGTCAGCATATTATATTGAAATAATAACAACATTTATCATTTGCACTATCAATTTTAAGCACAATTTGGCCTTCATAAGAATTGTTAGTCTATGATTTGTCAACTTGAAAGAAAGTACAAGCACCTGTTAATCTAGGGACTCGGAATTTAGTACAGCACGGAATTTAGAGTGATAACATGTCAGAACCAAATTTGAAACTTGCCCTTGTTTGATGGGGATTAAAATCAAACTTTTAGTAGATTTTGATAGAAGTTGTTGAAATGTGTGGTTGAAAAATATTAGAACCCATAAAATATATTGTTAAAATTAATTGTTAACTTTGACTTAAATTAAAATATATATTTTAATTCATAGCAAACAGGGGCTTAGTATTAAATTATACAAAAGACTGATCTATCTTAAAAGCAACAGATTTGATAATGACAAATACCAAAAAGTACCTCAAGTACTCCGTCTTCCACAATGAGCCTCCCACCGGCTAAAGTAGTCCCTCCAGCAAGAAAGCTGGAATGATGGAAATATCCCTTCTTTTTCTTAGGCAATTAGAATGTAGATATTGCAATGAATTAATATTTTTAAGATGAGGGTAAAAAGCAAGATTATACCATTAATGAAGAGATTTAACTGCGGGCATATCTCTTAATAACCACGATCATAGATCTGCCATATTCATTTAACTGCGCTTCAACCCCTCGTCCACCAACGTCAAATAATCCATTGCTTAAGGATCCCCCACTGATTTTCGCAGACCACCTTCATAGATGAAAGACACCACCAAATTAAGGAAAAAAAAGGAGCCAAAATTAAGGATTTTAAGTTCTTTTCAAAGGGCTTGTGAAGAACCTACAGCAACTCCTCTCGAACAGAAAATATGGACAAATACTGTCGTTGTGCTAGTGTTTTTTTTATTTTGTAAAATTGCTCACTGCTTCACCCTTCTTCAAATGCCGTGCAAATTTGGTCTCTTCCTTGAAATCAACTTCACCTTCTGACCTATTACAGCAGTATCTACGTCAATCTGGTAATTAATATGCAAAAGCATTAGATATGTGTCTTTCCAATACAAAGATGTTAGCCTAACGTCTTCAGAAATTTGTATACACCAAACACCGAAATAACTTCAAGCGATTGCAAAAAATAATTAGGGTTTTCAATCGGAACTCCTTGTGAACAATCTTAAAACCCCAATTTCGAAAAACGAAGTCGTCACCGAATTCGCACAATAAAAAATAGCCCTCTAAAATAAAAATAAAAATAAAATTGCAGATGTAGAACATACAGAAAAATCGAACCACTATACCTTATATTCATTGAAAAATTTGTATTTACTTACCAGAAAATCTTGTTTCATTAACTTTTTCGTTTGATCTATGATGAAGCTTTAAATCTCTACAAAAGAAAACAAAAATAGAGGATTAGAACTTCTACGATGGTTAGCACCGAAAAGCTTTGGCGAAATTAAACGCCATACAGACAAAATCGTGGAAAAACAGAACCGAAGAAAAAAAAAGAGGCGGAGAAGCGACCGTAGGGTTTTCGTCAACTGCAGAGGGAGAAGGGAAATTGTGTGAGAGAGAGCATGGAGGTTTGATTTCGTGCGGTTGCGCGGAGAATAAATGTAAGAAGTATGGGACGTTGCTTTGAGAAATGGAGAAAGTTAGAGAAGAAAATGACATGACTGACTCGACTGAAAAGGGGGAAAAAAGAAGCAAAAAACAGCCACATGGCTCGGCTAACTGGTTGACTTGAAACGGCTCGGCTTTCTTGGCCATTCGGCTCAGGAATAGTAAAATTCATCCTCCTCTTTTATATATTGTAAAGGATATATATATATATATATACAAAGAGAGCAAAAAAAAGCTCATCTGTTTCCTTAATTAAATTCGTGTCGAAGAAAAAACCATTCATTTTGAGCAAAAAAAACAAAGAATCCAACCTCAACACTTCCAAACAGTAACCAATCCATAAAAATTAAAAAGAAATAGAACAAGATTTTAAAAATTGAAAAGGGATGTAAGACTTAAATTTGGTAAATATTTGGGGCATCACGAAATTGATGAGCTGTCGTTGGATAAGTTATTGAATACTTCAACTAAAATTATAAAAGGAGAAAAAATAATTCAACCTGAAAAAACGATCAAACCTCTGTTAGTTTAGTCCAAACCGAAAATGGGATTTCAAACAGTAAAAATCATAGACAATTAAGCACAATAAAATGATGAGAGAAAAAGAAGGAAATCGAGTATGTTTTATTCACCAAGTATGTTTTTCTCCATGTCAACCACCTTATTGTTGTTTCCATGAAGTTTCAATTTACATCTTCTCAAGATCCTATGCAAAGTGAACATTTTATATAGGTATGCAATTTCATCTCTCTTTTTTTGTGGTGTAATGATTTCCAAAGGGAGTATTTCCAATTCTATCCTATAAAAATAAAAATATCTTAACATGGCACATTCATAATCGCAAAAAAATAAGAGTAGCATTGCATTATCGGTTCATATCATTTGTTTAAGTGATTCGCCATTTAAACTAATTCAGTCTATCCTTCATGAAATCTTAATGAAGACAACAAATTTGAATTATACTTCTCTAAATTAAAATTACAAAATATAGCATACAATTCAGAAGGTTGTTATTGAAAGTGAAATCAAAATTATAGAAAATCGCGATCAATTGAATTCATTTGCATAAATAAACTCAAAACATAATCTACATACTGATTATTATGCAATAATTTGATTAAAGTCAAATAGGCAAGAAGAGGTACATAAAATACATAATAGTATTAAATAAACTCCTCCACAAACATGTAAATACGAATTATTGTTCTAATTATTCTTCATAATTATGGAATTCAGTACTCAAAAAATACCTAGGAATGCAATCTTACAAAGTGGAAACAAATCAATTAGTTTCCGGAAGAACTCAGCGTAAGGATTAATGCACAAAATATCAATGAATTTTTGTACAATCTTTTTTGATAATCTGTCTAAATGTCTTACACAATGGTCTAATTCATTTTAGGTGCCCTTGAACTCTAAAACTCTATATACTTTTATTGCTTAGACACAAATCTTTATCTTATTTACATTGAAGGACGTAAAACTGAAATTGCTATTGTATGTTCTAACCTAAATTCCTTTGATTCATTTGAC
>CAIGRF010364828.1:0-15092 GCA_903798235.1 Fraxinus ornus | reverse complement strand
AATATAATTTAAGTGATTGTGGATCTTACAGAATTGATAATAAGTGAATAGTAGTTGTGAATCCTATGGAATATACGGTTAAAAATATTTTTAGCCCAAAAGTGATTATAAGCATAATCCAAATATAAGTACTAAAATTTAAAAGTTCAAAATAAATTACATAGCCCTTGTACTAAAAATCAGATTTTTAATAGATTCGAATAAAAGTAACTCTTTTTCAAAAAAATATTGATAGTGCCTGGCTAAGCTTAGTAATTAACTCTAAACAGTTGTGTTTCCATTTATTACTTATTTTTAATCATAAGTGAAATACTTACTTATTCTCACCATGAAACTGAGCCAAACATGGACCATAATGAAATCCAATTCATAGGACCCTCGGACAGTGGGATTTCCTCATACACAGGGATTCTCCTACAACTGTCTTTTCTCTATATCTACATCTATATATATGAACATAGTTCAGCCTCTGCAAATCAGAATCTCATCATACTCTTTTGTGATTCAACATCAAAATTAAAAGAGTTAGTCTCGTCACTCAAAACTAGGGTCGGGGTTTATAGTTTATCAGTTAAAATAAGCAATATGCGGGAGAAGGAAGAAGAAATGCTCCATGAAACTGATGAAGGCGATAAAAATAATGGATTGGAGATAGAAAAAGCGTTCAAGGATGTAGAGGTTCCATCATGGAAGAATCAGATAACACTGAGAGCTCTTTTTACGAGTATTATTTTGAGTTTTGTTTTCATTATTATTGTATGCAAACTCAATCTCACTACTGGCGTCATTCCTTCGCTTAACGTGGCGGCTGGCCTCCTCGGATTCGCCATCGTTAAGGCATGGACGGCTATTCTCGGAAAGTGTGGAATGCTGAAGCAGCCTTTTACCAGACAAGAAAACACCGTGATTCAAACATGTGTTGTAGCCTCTTCTGGGATTGCTTTTAGCAGTAAGTCGAAATCTTTGTTCGATTTTTTAAGTCCTATTTGTTTTCGATTAGCTGATGCATATACGTTTTCTATCCATTTGATTATGTTATCAAACCCTATATAAGAAAAGATAGTCTAAAATAATGGCCATATTGCCAAAAGGAAAGAAAGACACTAACTATTGTAGCAATTAATCTTTTACCTAATTAACAAGTATTACTCGTTAGGCTTTCTGCAAAAGATTACTACAAGGGAAATCTTGTTACCTTTTTACAACGTTCGTTGCTTGCTGCTGTTAATTGTTTTAGCATCTTCTCGGGGGTATCTGTCATCAATGAAGCTATTTTTCAGTGAATTATGGATTCTATCAATGCAGCTTTGGAATTTCAACCAAAAAGATTGTGAAAAATTAACAATTTATAAATATGTTCATATTTTCAGGTGGGACAGCGAGTTATCTGTTAGGAATGAGTGCAACGATAGCGGCCCAAGCAGATGCAGGCAATACCCCAATGAATGTGAAGAAACTCTCTCTTGGCTGGATAATTGGCTTTCTTTTTGCTGTCAGCTTTGTAGGTCTATTCTCAATAGTGCCCTTAAGAAAGGTATATACATACATATATGAAGAATTATATACATTGAAAATTACTATTATATATTCTCAATTTTAATCAATAATCTTCTAATTTTCTTTGAAATTTTCTGATCAGATGATGATCTTGAAGTACAAATTGACGTATCCAAGTGGAACTGCTACTGCATACCTTATCAACAGCTTCCACACTAGTAAAGGAGCCAAGCTTGCCAAGTATATATATGATTTTAACTTCTAATTTATTTTTTCTTTCATAATTTATGCTATTAATTATAATTGAATTATCTTTCTTCGAATGCAGGAAACAAGTTATGATGTTATTCAAGTCCTTCACTTTTAGCTTTCTGTTCGCGTGTTTTCAGTGGTTTTTTGCAGCCGCTGATGGCTGTGGTTTTAGTAGCTTCCCTACATTTGGTCTCCAGGCCTTCAAACAAAAGTATGGTTGCCCTCTCTTTAAGTTTTCTGTCTGGATGCTTATATTAACCATTTATCTTATTTATGTGCTCAAATCTACTTGTTTTTGTGACCAATATACACTGTTCGTGTAGTAAAAAACGTGATGCATATTTGGTATATTGGTTGATCTAATGGAGATTAATAGCCTATCCTATTCTTTCTGCAAAATTAGACTTCTCTCCTTAGCTATATAGAAGTAAAGATAATAATACTTGAAGTGCAGTACAAAGACATGCTATCCTTTACTTTTAATAATTTACGGGTTGTGGTCTTGAGTTTCCAGACAATTGAATGCTCGTAAACTAATAGATGTTTGAAATAAGGATTTGATCTATTCTTCGTGCCACAGGTTCTATTTTGATTTCTCATCGACATATGTTGGTGTTGGTATGATTTGCCCTTACATGGTCAATGTGTCATTACTTGTTGGAGCCATTGTTTCATGGGCAATCATGTGGCCTCTGATTGAGTCCAAGAAAGGCAGCTGGTATAGTGCTGATCTATCTGCAAGTAGTCTTCATGGAATCCAAGGATACAGGGTAAGTCACATATATAGTGACTTGTAATGTGAACTGTACAATATTTCCTCGTCCAGTATTATGTACCAATTATATTATGACTCTAATTGTTCGACCTGTGTTGATCTCAACAGGTTTTTCTTGCCATTGCAATGATGCTTGGTGACGGTCTGTTCCATGTTGTCTACATGATCATCGTCACATCAAAAAGTTTCATAAATCGCAAGTCGGAGAAATCTGATAATGAGGGAGAAAGCACCGGAGGAGACTATGACGAAAAAACAAGAACTACATACTTCTTGAAAGACCAAATCCCAAATTATGTAGCCATAGCTGGCTACTTAGTGTTTGCAGTCATATCTATCATTGTGGTACCACTTATCTTCCACCAGCTGAAATGGTATATTGAGTGGTGTAGCATAATTTGTTTTTTCAATATTTAAATATTTGAGTTCGGATTAAACTTATGTCTATTAATGCCAAAATAAATCTAACAGGTATCACATACTGGTGGCCTATGCAATTGCTCCAGTCCTAGCCTTCTGCAATGCCTATGGATGTGGCCTAACAGATTGGTCATTGGCCTCCAACTACGGAAAAATTGCAATCCTCGTTTTCAGTGCTTGGGTTGGCCTCGATCATGGCGGGGTTCTTGCAGGCCTAGCTTCTTGTGGTGTGATGATGAGCATTGTATCAACAGCATCTGATTTAATGCAGGATTTCAAGACAGGCTATTTAACACTTTCATCACCACGTGCCATGTTCTTTAGCCAAGTTTTTGGCACTGCTATTGGGTGCTTAATGTCACCTTTGGTCTTCTGGTTCTTCTACAAAGCATACAATGTAGGCGACCCCACTGGCTCCTACCCAGCTCCCTACGCCTTGATGTACCGCGGAATAGCCCTTCTTGGAGTTGAAGGCTTCTCTTCTCTCCCCAAGAATTGCGTGAAACTGGCTATCGGATTTTTCATTGCAGCTATAGTAATCAATGTGATAATTGAGGTGCTGAAGAAGATTGAAACAAAGTACAGAATCTACAGGTTCATTCCTAGTCCAATGTGCATGGCCATTCCATTCTACTTAGGGTCGTATTTCGCCATCGATATGTGCATCGGGAGCGTGATTTTGTTCCTTTGGGAGAAGAAGAACAAGAAACAGGCTGAAGAACTTGGCCCTGCTGTTGCATCAGGCCTCATTTGTGGTGAGTCTCTGTGGGGAGTTCCTGCTGCAATTCTTGCATTGTCAGGTGTTAAAGCGCCAATTTGCATGAAGTTTTTGTCTGCCAAAGCAAATGACAAGGTTGATGGTTTTCTAGGAGGCTGATTCTTTGGTTGGATCAAGGAAATTTATGTTTTCTTTTGTACTTTAGAATCTTTGTTTTTTAAAGTTTCCTGCTACATTGTTTATAATTTTTAAGTGTTCTTTTACATTTGGTTTCGAATCTACATTAGGGTTTTGATTGATAGGAGATTAGCCATTAATTCATTATTCCCATGTTTATGATGAACGCTTTACTTATTTATCTCTTATTGTTATTTCATCGTTTGCATGGTGACTTATTGTGCCTGTTTGATTTAATTAGAAAAGTTGATAAAAATTTAAATCAAAGTCACAATTAATTTTAAACATATATTTTATAAAATCTAATAAGGAATTGCAGTATTTTTGCAACGCAAGCATCTTTTCTTGACACCATACGGTTAAATTAAGTTTCATTTCTAATAAATTTGCACGATTGTTTCGATCTTTTCTTGTTAAAGTCATTGTCCACAACTAGGTTAACAAGTTAACTTTACAAACCTTTTTACGTCAAGTCATGTGTCCAGAGTCACGTCTAACAAGTTATTAGATGATAGCATACAAAATTTTACTATAATAGTGAGATTGCTCATAGAATAGTTTTGGCGTTGAGAGATTGACTAAAGAAGAATAATTTTGCATTACTTTCTTCCCTATAGGCAATCAATAGACCTTGTATAATGATTGTTAAATTTATGATATAAAGCAAACCATGGTAGGTACTAAAAAGGGCCCAAAATTTGCAGGGGCAACAATTTCTCAGCCTATATCCATTAATCTAGTAAGGAAAAAGCAGTGTATAGCTCTTTTCTGTTGCTGCATATTTCCTTCTCTCCAGTTATTTGGGGAGTTAAAATGGAGGGAATTAGCACTCAACTCCACATGATGTGCCACTCTTCAAGATAATAAAGCTGCAATCTTGCCTATCCTGCCCTAGAACAAAGATAGCAACCAATGGGATTAGAACCTGAAGCCCAATTCCTAGTACAAAATATAATTAAATTAGAGTTAATCTACTTGTACAAAATTGGGTTACAAAAATTGTTGACAAAATATGTGTTGGCAAGATCTGGGCCAATGATTTCAAAAACAGTTTTTTAAATCATTGGCCCAGATCTTGTCAACCATTTTGTAACCCAAATTTGTACACATAGCATTGCTCATTAAATAAAGCACAGTTCAAACTAAATATCCAACAGACGCTTCTCTTTATGACCACCCACTTTTGATTGAACTGAACTCATTCTTTAACAATCAGCCTTATACCTATTACTGCAGAAATAATGGGTCGAGAAATTCTTCATTTAACAAGGAAAACCAAAAGCTAATAAGAACCGAAGGATATCTATCGAAGCATGGCAGGGCTGGCTAGTCTTTAAGAACCTTCAACAACCCATTACGGGATATTCACATTGGCAGGAGAGTGAAGATGAGCACTATTATCAGTTAAATCTCAAGTCAAGTTACATAGCACCTGGTTCTAAAAAGACATGCTTCAAGCACATAAAGAGAGTAAAGATTTCACTATAATGCATCATTTGTGGGCCAAGACAAGCTATTCTTAGAAATGGGTTGCTAAATTTTATACAGGATGTTCACTAATGTACAATGTTAGACTCCAATAAACAATTGACATATTACGTAATTCAAGTTATGACATAGACTATTTTCAAAATTATTATCCATCCGACGAGGTGTTTACAGATGGGATTGGGTCTGAGTAAGGCTAGGGGAGTTACTTGATCTGTAGTGAGTACATAAATATTTTTCCTACCTTGCTTTTCCCCAAGAAACCTCATATAAATATATATAGAAGGTTTTCTTCACCTCCTCATCTAGAGGGAGCTTATCTGAGTGCATAGACCCAAAAAGGAGGACCCCTTGTGGTAAGCTCGCCTACAACACGAAATCATGCTTCGTTACCAATAAATTTGAGACCAGCTAAATGAATCCTTTCTCGTCCCTCCATTCATTTCTACTCAATGATCTCAACAACTATATACTAGGAAACTTCAACTTGTCATGTTAGTTTTAGTCCACCCTTTCCTCTTCTAGTCCGCATATAAACATTTTTAGCCTCAGTTTAGAAAATAAAGAGAACTGGAATCACTGTCAACTAACAGACCTTCAAACTTAACCACCAGCATAATTTAAAAGATGAATTACTGGCTAAAACTTATGCTTTAAATGTCATTCTTCCAAAGGGAAAAGAAAATAAAAACCCCAAATGGAGAGGCAACCCATTTTCACACGTAGAGAATAGAGATATTGGTAATAATAAGTTATCATAATGGAATTGCACAGTTGAGGGTCAAGCCTGGGGAGGCCTTTTAGAATACCCTTCAATGTTCAACATGTAGAATTGTTTTTCTATTATAGCAAGAGGAACTTGGTTCAGCTATGCATGTAAATCATTTCACCAATAGCAACCTACCTCACAAAGAATAATGAGAGAAGAAAACAATTTAAAAATAATTTCCACTGCATGCATTTGGATAAAAGAAAAGCACCCAAGAGAAATTCAGGATTCAATAATTTACTGAAGTAGAACGTAATGGCACCTCTTCAGCAATTTCACACGACCTATATCACGTCAAGGATTGAATAAACCAGAGCCTCCCATATTCATCGCTATAAGGACTGAGATACTTGTAATCACAGCAAGCCAAAATAAGGCTGATCCTGCATTAGAGGTATCATTAGTGACACTCTGAATAAAGAAGAAAAATCTGAAGAGTAAAATTAATTAAAATTATGTAGTATATGATTGATTATTCACAGAAATACCTCTAGAACTACCAGAATCACTTTCTGAAACTTCCTGGCTGGATCCAGCAGACAATTTCTGTGCTGTCTCAGTATTAGCACCTGCATCTAGAGACTTGGTATTCACTGTTTCTGATGTCACTATCCCTCGGAATTCCTCACTTACAATTAAAGCTGCTAGAACATCCATGAAAGATTCTGCATCTGTTCCAATCGAGTAATCCTTCCCACTCTGCTCAGATGTTGAAGCATCCGATACATCAGAAAACTCATCATCTGAAGCATCTGTATCCGTAGATCTTTTTTCTGTTCTTTCATCTTCTTCATCCTCCACATATGCTTTATATGTCAACCGCAGTAGGATTTCTCCAGCAGTTCCTTTTCCAAACAGGGACCACCCTCCTCGTAGTACCACAATCCTGTCTGTTGGAACAGTATCTTTCAGAGATCCAAGGTCAACCTGGAAACAGTACTTAATCAGGTGGTTGTATTTTTTAGTCTCCACATATGCTTTATATGTCAACCGCAGTAGGATTTCTCCAGCAGTTCCTTTTCCAAACAGGGACCACCCTCCTCGTAGTACCACAATCCTGTCTGTTGGAACAGTATCTTTCAGAGATCCAAGGTCAACCTGGAAACAGTACTTAATCAGGTGGTTGTATTTTTTAGAGTCATAACATCCTTTTTGTGGGTTCTTGACAAGTTCAGTTGCATAATGTTCATATAATCTAATGAAAAAAACATGTTCTTCAAAAATTCGAACCACAATTTGGAGACCTGAATAAACCTTTAACAGCTAGTATATTTGAAAGAAAACTACATTCCTTGAACACTCCAAAAGAAAGAAGCGATGCAAACTCAATAACAGAAAAGCAAAGAAAATGAAAACCATGACAAGTGACATCACATTATTTGTTGAAATACTATTTCAAATATATATTCCAAGTAAAGAAGGAAACCTTTTTCCCCCTTCTTGATTACTAATCCCTAAGAAAATTTCCTGCAAGTGCAAATAGCATTTTGAGTCTCTAAAGTGTTTTAAAGATGAAACACCAAACAATTTTGTTTTACAGTGATGAGATCACAGAAACTGGAGGAATATTTTCGATAAATTATTTGGTGATGACATAGTGTGGATATTGGTAGATAGGAATGTTATTATAGTAGATGAAATCTGTTTTTGTGAGTGATGGAGGCTATGAAGTGGATGAAGATGAGAAATGCAATTGGTCCACATGCAATTCTGACCAAAGAACTCAAGTGTTTGGGCGAGGTGGATATTATAAATTGGATGAAATTGTTTAATGTCTAATGATATCTCAGATTGAAAGATGCAGGAAAGCCTATGATAGGTTGGCTCAGGGAAATGCTAAAGTGAGAGTTTAGAGACATAATTTCTAATAAACATAACAATATTGTTAAGGATGTGTATGATGGAGCAGTCATGAGCGCAAGTTGCGGTGGCGAATATACTAGAGAGTTCCCTTTGAATATAGGGTCTCATCAAGGTACTATTTCAGGTCCTAGTCTTTTCAGTTTAGTCATAAGTCCTTAACTATTTGCATTTCATCTAACCTTAAATATTGAAGACATAATTTGGGACCTCTCTTCGGGGCACATTTCTATCTGAACACCAATTTTTCAACTTAATACCTAAATATTTGGGCCAATACAGAAGGGAAGATATTAATTTTGGAGCAGGGGGATAAATTTAAATATCAACAAGTTACAACTTGCATACATTATATAACAGAAACAACTGGACTGTTAGGAAGGATCACATAGTATGATCTTCATATAAACCAATAGATGAGGGGTATCATTTGCCAATTTAAGATATCTTACCTCGCCGGTACCGACAATCAAATCCGCAAATCCAAGAGAATCCTTTACTTCAATATATAATTTCTCTTTCCTAGGGTTAGCAACTAACATGTGAAAATCCTGTGAAGGGGGAAAATTGCATTATAGTTGGCAGCACACACATAATTTCTGACAATAATACATTAATTGAACAGTTCTTTATTAGTACTGTAGTCTCGGGAGACGGTTGGATGTAGAAGAAGAGCTCACCTGATTCCAGATTGGCTCACCAGGAGGCCCAATGACAGTAGTTTGGCTGTTTCTTTTACTACGTATTACTTGATCTCCCAATCTCAGAACAACATATGGATCTGTTTTGCCTGAATATGGAACGACAGCAATTGTCATATAGACATACAGAATTATATTGTTAGGTAAGGAACAAAGAACATTTAAGAGAATCAGCAAGCAGCACTTGCAGACAACCTAATTCCAACTTATGCAAAGAACAGAGAAATGTTCTACTCAAAGTGGGTATTCAAATATGATATTTAGAAGCCACAATGTAGAGGAAAAATTCATACCATAGAAAATATAAGTGAGTTTCCTTGCATCTAGAAGAGTCACTGACAATTCTCCGGCAAAGTCATTATTTCCCTCTTGAATTTCTCCAGATCTCAAATCAACTGGAATAGGTCCAACAGCTTTTCCCTTCTGAAAATCTAGAACAATCTTATTTGGGCGCACGAATAACCGAGGTAGATCCTCAGTGAGAAGTTTTGTCAAAAACCTGGAAAGCTAAAATTATTTAGTTCAGATTAAGAGACAGTTAAATTTGAAATTAATAACAAACTGACATGGTTATAACTAAGGAAGCACTACAAGTAAAACAAAAAGCCTGCACTACAGAAACTCTGAACTGCTGACAGAAAGTACAGAAAATCAAGGTATAAGGGATTCATTTTACTGGAGTTACATAGTAGCAAGTTCATATAAGTTTACAATTTCATCCTAAAAGATACGACAACTATACATGCTATCAAAACATAATTCAGAAAAATGATGCGCTTGTGCACACGGGTAAGATAGAACAAATTTCGGGTGCAGTAAGGATAATGAGATTCACAGAATTCGTAGCCAAAACAATTGCAGAGGAAGCTACATGTTTCACAACAATTTTTGCAGTTCACTTTCCCTCAATTAGAAGCATGACATAAAATAGAGGGAGCGAAAAAAATTTCCTCGATCTTTATTCTTAGAGAGGCATATCTCTTGGATCTCACAATTCCTCTCTCAAATTTTACAGTTAACAAAAAATTAGTCTCAATGTTTCCCAAGACATTGTTTATCTAATCTTGCTTCAGAGGAAAACATAATTTTTAACACCTATGATCAATTTTTTTAAAAGATGACAATGGACTGATATTTACAAATCAAAGAGCAAAAAACTGCAGTCGGAAAGTAGAGCAAGAGAATGTCTTGAATCATCAATAGGTTTATCACATTAAAAAGCAATATTCTTTAAACTCTCAATATAAATTATTACGAATAAACAAAATTAAATGACTCAATAAACTAGAATAGAAACAAAGAAAAATTACAGTTACAGCACTGAGGGACAAATTCAACAAATCTTAAATAACAGCCAGGGAAAAAAATCACTTACTTTGAGAGGACAGGAATTGCTGATGTTGCCAAAAACAACATGAAAAAGGAAAACATTAAGAAACAAAAGTTAGCATCGCGTGGGCTAAACAAATCCAATCAATCTTGTCAATCACGAGAATTATACGAAAATATACAGTGAGTAGAAAGTTGACCAAAATTATATACTAATCAATCTCAATAGGTTAGCCAGATTCATTGGACATCATTAATTATATGTACAAACTTGTTAATAATTAAAATTTACAGGTGAGAAAACATATCTTTAACACATTTATACCATTATTGAAGAAAGTCGATTACAAACTTTCAAGTTTTAACCCTCTGTTATACGTCCTGTCCCTCGTAATTTTTACTAGAGGAAGAATTGACCAGATGTATATGATACTGAATAAATAAAACCGGAGAAGAAATTGAAGTTGCAGAAGGACCTATTCATAATAATCACATCAGAACACTATGGTGACACCCTTCCCAAGCCTACTCAATCCTCTCTGACCTATTATTGTTGGAGTCTTTGGATATGATGTCCTCACCTTTCCTCTCGTCAAAATGAAGAGGAAATAACCCACAATCACTTCAAGGTTGTGGGTAATCCTGCCCAACCACCATACACAAAAGTAGGAAGAACAAATCTTACCAACATGACTAAAACATTATATACTTATGTGATTATTTGTTTCTCATAAATATACATATGCAGGTGAAATCATGGTTTGGAGGTGAGGTAGCAGCAAAGACATATAAGTGCATACATGCACGAGTTTACAGTAATCACAAACGAGGAAAAGATGGTAAGAAGGAATATCTTGGAAAACATATAGAAAACAAATTTAAAAATCCTACCTACTCTATAGGCTGTGTTAAAATAAAGTTCACTGAGGTCAATACAAAATTGTACTTGTTTGGACAATTGCAATAATCAGTGATCAGAATGGTCTGAATTGTTAGAAGAAGGTTTGATCATAACATAGCTGACAAACAAGTAAACGTGTAACCTTGGCCAGTTTGGACCAAGATCAGTTGAACTGCTCAAATTAGTCCATACTCCATAGACCGCACTAGTTTTCAAATAATGGAGTCTCCTAACGAGAATTGGAAAATGCGGAAACTAAAGTAAACCTAGAAAATTGTTTCTCAGTAATCTATCAACTTCTTGCTAATATTTCCCTCAATTCTTCTAGCAAGTTAAATAAAATTATAATTTTATTACATAAAGCCACTCCTAACATCATGCAGAAACCATTCATTTTAGCAGATTTTAAAATATGGACCATTTATCATAAAGTTCAAGTGCGCTTTTGAATCACCAGGGAGCTGTTACAAACATCATCCATAGGGAGTCACGTCACATAAACAATAGAACAGTTATCTAAGACCCTGTTTGATTGCCATTATTTGGGATATACAATGTTTTGATTAGTGAATTTTTGGCAGAATGTGTGGTTAAAAAGTAAGAAAAAGTTTTTGGTTTACATACAAAATATCTTATTGTGTGAATATGTGTTTGAAAATGAATATGCAGAAAAAAAAAAAAAAGTTCTAAAATAAAGGATGTTATACAGCTAATTCTACACGCTATAATTTCTTATAACCAGAACATGAAACTTCATTAGTAAGAATGTTGGAAATCACTGATATAGAGCTTAGACAAACGACGTTATGATACTAAACATAACAGGGCAACAGCAAACACCAACATAATGTGCATGACAAAAGAAACTGATAAATGATTTCTCCAAGCTACCATTTTAACATATTAGTTATTCCTCTCACGCTTTCAGAGACTCAGTCATCGAATAGGGAATAGAGATAATTGATTCAATCCTTTTCATTTTGAACAAACTAACACTTATTTCCTGCCAGATCCAGCCGTAAGGAGTGACGTTGCATGGAAGTGATTAAAGCAAACCAAAACCCTTTGACAAGTTCAATAATTACTGTGGCAAGTGCTTTCTCATGAACCTCAATTCTGCTCTTCCAATTCTTTTGCAAATACACTCAGTTTCCATTACTCAGAAATGTATATAAATAAATCGTACAAGATATGAAATTATTACGTACCCATTAGATTGAATAAGCGAAATGGTGACAATTGGAATGTTGTCTTTGGAAGAGAAACAAATGCCCAGGAAAGAGCTCCCACCCATGGTTCTGATGGAATTAATCGCAATTTGACCCACAGTTCTCCATCAATGTCAAAGTCTCGCACACCCACTGGCACGACGATGGGGAGAATGCTGAATTTGAGTGACAGCATTAAAAGCATTCGTGCACCACCAGTGTAGCGGAGGCCTATCTGGTATCTTGGTAGCAGAAAAAAATATCACCATTAAGTTAAATGCAACTCTGAAGTCAAGACAAACTATTTATTTTGAATTATGAGACAGTGAATACCATTCAAATTTTGTGAATATATGGCAGTGAGAAATGGCACATTGAATAAAACAACAACGTAGAAGTAACCAAAATCTGTAGTGAAAAGCTATGTTATTTGTTTAGCATGATTTGGGATTAAAAAAGAACTGCTTGGACATACATCATTATATCAATTTCCTATATCCAAATCTTATTTTCTCTGTTGTCTGGACATCTGTTGCTGTTCTTGGTTTTAACTTGTACCATATTTGAACCTCGTCTTTGCAGGTATAGTTAAAAAAAATTTAAGATCGTACACGTTCCTTTACAAAATTCAATACGCCTTGTTAGCACACTAGTTCATTCTAACTCAAGCTTCACTGTACTTTTGGAGTTTGTTTTAGAAGTACATCGAATCATCATCAATATAGAAGCCATAATATTTGTCACTCTTGAAGATCTTAACTTTTGGCAATTTAAAATTGAAAGGTTAAATTCACATCTATAGTAAGTGGTAACACATGACAGTGATACACATGCTTGAAGATTATGCTACAAAGCAGAAGCAAATTTTCAAGCATTGCCAAAAATTATCTACAAAAATGTTTCCGTTCCTTTGGCAGTCTAGTATTTTGTCTACTGGAAAACCTTTGCAAAATTCAATCCCATGTTCAATCTAAATTAGCAAGCTCCAATTATGAAGGCAAGAAAAACCATATGTTTAGCTGAAATTTTTCTTGAAAATGAATTAAGCAACGTCGCAATAGAAAAGACTCACTGTAAATCATTGATCCTCCGAGAAGTTCGACGTTCAACGCTCCTGACGGACAAGGGCTCATCCCCCAAAGAAAACTGCTTAATCTCCACCCTCTGCACATAATCTGGCTTCTTGAGATCGTCAATGACTGGCTGCAGCGAGCCAATGATCCAATTCTCAATTCCAGCCCTGTAGACTTTCCATAGCTTCCCCAGCACCATGTTCACCCACTCCACAGACTCTTTCCTCTGCAAATCCTTTTCAAGAAACATGGATAGGTTGGCAGGCAACTGTGGCCAACTCCCAGGCTTACTGGTAATATTCGTGTTCCTCTTCCGGGAGGTCCATAGCTTGTCAAAAACAACCCCTATTAGAAAGAAGAAAGCAAAGAGGCCAACAATGTTGCGGTTTATCTGAGGAGGTGTTGGGATTGGGTGTATCGCCCCCAGCTGAGTTCTCAGCTTATCTACAATGGGGTCTTCTGCAAAACTGGAACTGTAATAATTACCATTTTTTTTAGTACTCCTACTACCTGTAGCTTCATTGGATGAATTGTAATCGAATTCATCACCGGAAAATCGCTTCAAGACTATGTTTTTAGCTCCACGTCTGGTAGCCAAGTTATTGGGATCTATTTTGAAGTGGGATTGGGTATTCCCACCATTGATGCAAGCTTGAGCCTGGAGGATTGCCCATCTCACATTTTTTATTATCCTTTTTTTCGGGGTTATGATGTTTCTGTGTCGATAATGGTCATGATAGCAGCTATTATTATCACTACAGGAGTAGAAGCTGCGTGGGGGACGGAGAGATGTGGAAGAAAAAGCCAACAACAGCTTTTTCTGTGAAAAATCACAGCAAAGGGGTTTAGTATTTGAATTCGATTGCAAAATCATTAAATTACAAGAACCCAATAAGCAAAACACCAATGGGACGAAGAATCGAGTTGACTGCCGCAACCCTTATACAGATAAAAACATAATCGATTCGAAAACATGAATTCCATACTACGAGAAACTATGTAAGAAATCTCAAATGAGGAAGAAAGAAATTCAATTACGAAGACATAGCCCACAGTTGCGCTAAATGTTGATTGTAGTTTAATCGATTCGAAAACATGAATTCCAAACTACGAGAAACTATGTAAGAAATCTCAAATGAGGAAGAAAGAAATTCAATTACGAAGACATAGCCCACAGTTGAGCTAAATGTTGATTGTAGTTCACGAATTTTGATTGCGGGAGGATCAAATTGCAAGAGGCGAGGGTTCTGGGGCCTCAAAAAATTGGGGAAAAAAAATTTAGAAATTTAAGATCGACACATGTGCAAACGACGTGGACAAATTTATATTTGCCAGAAAAAAACTTTTGGTAGTCTTTCTTAATTGATGGTAGAAATAAGAAACGTGGTCCATGTGGGTCGGAGCCGGCCATAGTCAACGTTGCTACACGCTACTACCTTCTTTTTTCTTGATTAGGTTCAACAACGCGTTATGCATAGAAAGGACTTGTTTAGTAGCCTAAAAAGTTGTGATTAATTCATAATTTTTATTAATTTTTTAACTATATATTTCAAGAAGTTTCTATCGAAATTTGCTAAAAAAAAAAAAAAATTCGAAAAAATCTGTCAAACAACCTCTAAATTTGATGCAATGTATGAAGGTGTTAAGACGGACGGGACGAAGACCCGTGAAAACCGACCGGATTGACCTGGGACCGCGGGCCACCCGTGACCCGAGCGGGCGGTTTACGGATCAAGGAGGTGTGACATACGGGTTTCGCGGGTTGCACCTTCACGGGGTTAACCGCGGCCCGTGAATTTTTTTTTTTAAATATTATAGTGAAGTAGGTGTCAACCTAGTTGTGATGTACTTAAACTATAAATTATAGTAAAAGTATGTAACAACCTAGTTGGGATGTACGTATGCTATAAATATTTGATAATAG